>JARJEB010005460.1:0-16106 GCA_030264535.1 Liometoxenus newtonarum
CACACACACACACACACACACACACACACACACACACACACACACACACACACACACACACACACACACACACACACACACACACACACACACACACACACACACACACACACAAACACAAACACACACCACAACTCCAATAGGAAAGCGAGATTCATGGGGATCCGTCCAAAAACCCGACTTCGTTTTTTTGCTTAATCACCTACCCTTCCTTACTATACCTTCGGTAAGTTGGAAACTTATAATACGGTGCGGGACACCGCACAACTTTCCGTACTTAGTGTAACTATATGACAAAATTAGTTGCAGAAACAAAATAAAAGGCTTGAAGGAATTGTCCCTTTGGCACGATAAGTCGTTCCAGCGCTGTCCCACCAACTTGAACCTGGATTAAAAATTAACAACATCGGCCATTAAAGAAGAGAGTTATTGGCTGTCAAAATATTGATTTGCTTATCACTAACTAAATATTGACTTCAGCATGGTACTGGCTAGTTAAAATGGGTAAATACGCCCAATCGGGGAAAATGCCCTACGTTAAAAATCTCAGCAACGGTTCACTTGATGGCGGTACTCATACACGGTATAAGGCATTCCCTTAATGGCTTAATTCACTTGCAAGTTGGAGCTTCTGTAAGAAAGTCAACCTATCACACGCAGTTCCCGAAATAACTTGATTTCCTCATATTTTCAATGTTTGAATTAGCATAATTTGCTGGTAGTTGCATGTAAAAAGATATTTTTCGTAAATGTCATTAAATAAGAAAATTTAATGAGCTTTCCACAAAACAACAGTATACATAACCTACGCGTATGACATGTTTTAACAATAACATGACTATCACTTGACTTTTTACTGGGCTGGGGCGTTTTTCACACGTTAAAAGAACATGCAGCCCAACCATATAGTGCTAATATGCCCCTTTTCACTAAATGTCGTTTGTTAAGAAGAAAATTGGAAAAATATGTGTCCAAAAAACAACCTGAGCCCAGTGCTGCAAAAATAAGTTCCTCTGATGAACTATCGGATGAATTATCTGAACAGTGTATATTGAATTTGGAGACTATTATTGTACAGTCAAGTCCAAGGCTGACTGGATACAACATACAGAGTGTTCCCGATGATTTTATAAAAAATGCAACAAATTTGGGAGGAAAAAGAAATAAGTTCCCACATAAAAGTGTTGTGTGGCGTTTTACCAAGGGTCTGGAGAAAAACTCTTTTTTGTAGATGGTTATGTTTTAATTTTTTATTATTATTAATATTAGAATATTTTGCGATTACTATTTTTTTTATCACAAGACTTAGTATATTTAACAGTTCATGTGTTTTTTTTTCGTATCAAATCTTTCATTTTCCGAATAAAATTTTATTTCAAAATGTGTTTACCCATTTTAGTTACATATACATATATTGTCCGAAAGGGTTTTGACTTTCGAACATAATTTGCCAATTACATTCCTTCTAAGGCTAATGGATTGGTAGATATGTACTACCAATTCAACAATCCCATAACAATCACCATCACAAGAATAGAATATATTTAAGCATGTTGCTAGCGTGACTCTCCAACACGCTAACACTCTGATAATACAAACTTTATAGGAAAGTCATCGTTATAAATGTTGAAACTGACGTGTGTAAACTGTATGGAAATTAAAAAATCGTACAGATTCGCACCGCAGAACTTCTTGAATTTATTTTACATATGAAATAAATCGGTGCTTTAGATACTGACTAAATACACTACGACTTCGTAGACCTCGTGGATCGTACAAGTAATTTTGATCGGAAAGTGGAAATTGCACAGAAATTAAGTGATATCAAAACGTAATCACTTTCATTTCCACTTTGAGATCAAAAGTACTTTTACGATCGACTAATTCTACAAAATCGCAATGTATAGTTGGTCGGAAAGTTGTGCAGTGAGAATTTAATGCACCGATTAATTTTATGTAAATTAAAATAATTTCTTCACGACATGCAATACTAATGGACTTTTCTTAATCACCTTACAGTAACAAAATTCATACGAATTGGTATCGCCGACAAGAATGATAACCCACCGTACTTTGATAAGGCGCTTTATGAGGCGGAGGTGGACGAGAATGAAGACATCCAGCACACAGTGCTTACGGTCACCGCCAAAGATCACGATGAGTGTAAGTAATCAACTTAATTCTACTTCTCTAGTCGTTACCCTCCACAATATCCTTTGTGTTGCTTCTAAACTAAATGATACCTTTATAACGTTATTCGTTTGTTCCCTGTATCATATCATTGAATGGAAGCGATCGAAGGAAAATCTTATTATGCTTTTGTGGCCTCGACCGGCGCTTACTGATATACAATTTATGGACCGTCGAGAGATGTCGAAAGAAACGGGTGCTTTAAATCAATACTCTAATAACGTGCCACTCGTTTTATGGACGCGTCCAGTTAGGGCTTTGCTCTTCTAGTAAGAAAGTTCTACGAAAACGAATTTCCAGCTGAGACCGTAATTTCTATCTGCGGCGCACAGTACTGCAACATTACCTGTCTCTGTGCTCGTGTAAGCGATCGAAAAATTGCCTTTTCATGGAAAAAACACGCAATTGATTCTTTTTCTTTGGACAGCACATTCATTCGCCAACACTAGATTCCTATAGGTACAGGAGGCATAAACAACCTCCCATTATGCTTTTCACGATGCCTTCCCGACCTTTTACCTTTTAATGTGCCAAAATAACAACCCACTTTATACACGCTTCGTGCACTTTATTTACTACTTGTTACCCTTTAAGTGCGTCTAAAGGAGAGTTGGTAAAAATCTGCAAATCTCTGCTAGAAATTAGTGATAGCAGACCAGAAGGGGTGCGGTTGAGCATCAAGGAAAAGAGAACACACAAACAAATTACACGATGGGGATAATGTTTATTTCCTTGTTTACCCACCCTATGATCGGTTCTTGTGCGGTAAAAACATCAACATCAACTTACGGAAAAGCGTGCAAAATTTGTGTTAGCGGTTGTTGAGTAGTTGTCCAAACACGAAATTTGAACAATGTAAACAACAATTTTTTTATTTGTTTATGTTCCGGCCGTATGTTTGCACAAGAACATTGTCACAGTGTTGAACCATCCTCAATTACTGGTAACCCCTCGAAAATATCAACTTGAACAATAGTTTACCTAATATATCTAATGGTCTGAATGGGATTGTTCATTGCGTTATTTTATTACTTATATTGTTTTCGACGTGTTTGCACGAATTGTTATTACATTTAGGTAGTATTCTGACAGGTGGAAATTGCGATGATGATGCCGTCCCTTGAGAGAGTAAGTTCAAGTGCGGTTTCCCCTAGAGTTTAGCGGTAGTTAACTGCCCCCTTCTGCGTTCAAAGGACTACTAGCACTAATAAAATTATGTTTTCGTTATTGAACTTTGGAGTTATGCAAACTTCTATGATGCTATTGCTACAGTTGTTTGCTTAATCTTGGTATGATTGGAAGATGAATTTCGCCCTCGTCCGTTTCCCGTTATCGTCAATTCGAGGTTGGGTTCACTGTATGTTCTGCCACGCAATCAGGATATAAACAATGGCGTAACATTAATGAAGACAGGCAGAATCTTCCTTTACTGATAGTTAGAGTAGAGTGTCTTAAGAGAATTGTGAGCAAATCGGGCGTCATGCAAATAGAATTAGCCACATCAGCGAGCTTTGCTCTCGCTTGCTTTTGCTATTGTTTGCTGTTTGAAGTTGGTCATGCATCGTGCGATGCCAAAATCAATCGCATTATCTTGTTAACAGTGAATTGTAAAAGAAATGCAAAACAAAGCGAAACAAGTTTGTGCAAAAGCAAATTCCTAATTTCTTCATGGCACAGCGTGTCAGTTAGGTACCACAAGTTCTTAAGATTAAGATCTCCCTCAATACTTTTACGACACACAAAATTCGCCTGCATATAACCATGGAGTTTATCAACCAGTTTATTCTTTTTAAAGCTAGTTGGCAGAAACACAAACTCACTGTTTTGTTGAATTTAATTCATTGCTTTGGAAAAAATAATGACTTTATTATTCATATTTGTTTCTGGTCTTTGTTTTTATCACTCTATCGTTACTAGGTCATCGTTTAATTGCTCGGAAACTTGTGAATAACCGTTTGCTCCTTCTACTATATACCCATATTTATTTCAAAGTACCTCTCGGAAGAGCCTCACAACATTTCTATTCACTGCGTTGGATTCTCCTTAATTATTTACAGAACAAGTGGAAAATTATTTTCTCTTTGCCTACGTGACAATTGAGTGAAATCAATTCCAAGCAAGAAGCATTTGCAACACAATTATTTGGTTGCTATCACATTTTACGGGTATTCCGATATCGAAAGGAGGTAGACTGAAATTACTGTAGGTAGTTGTAAAACTCGCTGTTTCATTGAAAGTCAAACTGCGTGCGTGCTGCTGCAAAAGTTGAGTTAAGGGCTAAATGATTTTGACGTAAGTTTTTTTTGCTTTGCAAAGTTTTGTTGTGATTATTTTCTTTCCGTTTCTATAAGTTTTTAGCAGCGGTTGAGGCTGCACATGACCGAATTAAAAATCAATGTTGTTTAAGAGGAAAACGCTAAAATTTTCCGCATGTTCGTTTTATCCTATAAACACGGCTGCGCTGCGATGACTTTCCTACTTCTGCCCTTAAAACGTGCCGAAGTGCCGAATATTTCTAAACGAACAAATAAGAATGTTAAGTGTGTGTCTGTGTGGAAATATGAATCACATTTTTCTCACGCTGCGCCTTCCATTTAGTGACAGATGTTGGGAGTCCTTTATATGCATATATGTAGGTAGTTCCTACCGGTTATGATCGCGTACAAGTCGCTTTTTTAAAATTTATTCATCTTTCTGCGGAATATGAAAAAGTCTACCACAAAGCAGCTTCTCGCGTTCTTCGGCTGAGTAGCTGCAATTTGTAATATATCCATATTTCACATGGTAGGTACAGGTACTATCTTACTCATACTCCTAGTCCTGACAGGACGAATAATATTTCACGAAATTACATGCATAGTGTGGCCCTTTGGCTTAGGTTTCCCTCAGGAATACATAAAGCAAGATTATGAATTGGAAAAAATGGAAATGATTTCTTGTACCTATATGAGGAAAGGCCCCTATACTTCTAGTAAAAGGATTGAAAACCGTATAGTAACTTACTGGGCTATACTCCGGCTTTAAATCTTGTAGTTTCGATATAGTTTTCAGTTTGGTACTTTCGTTCTTTTATTCATTCGATTCCGTGATGCAGGAATATCGAAAATCCTTTTGAAATGGGATACATATATCTCTTGGTTGATCGTCTGTGTATGGAGAATCCTAACTTTCTGTACTGCTCTGCAGCCTAAAGGGTTTTTCCCGTTCTTACAACAAGAAACCATTTCACCAGCACGGGGTGAGTTGCAAACAGTTGAGTTTGTTCGGGGCCCCGTAATTAACACCAGCTTTGACAGCTCCAAATAATAATTCTTCGCACCAATATTACACTCTTGTTCCTCTATAGTTGAAACACACCCTCGAATTGCAACAATCAACGTCGTTTGGTTAGGTACTTGGTGTTCTGCTTTATTGGTTATGCAAAACGCAACCGCTTAAAACTCGACTGCATATTGTGTGCTCTGCCCGCGATTTATCCCCATTCTTTCTGCCGGATATTTAGAGTTGGTGCGACTGGTGGACGTTTTGAATTCCAAACAACTGGCATAAGCTTTAATGCTAACGCTGGAGTGTCTACAGGCAAGCATAATCCGCAGGAGAGTGTGGTGTGGAATCCCCTACCCCTTTGCCACGGTGTTAAACGATATACATTATTCAAGACAATCAGTCGTCGACTTTTATCACACGACAAATGTACGCGCCATGGCAAGTTGTCTTAGCCCTAACTTGGGGTTGATTTGAAGTCGCACTCGCACCCACTCTATGATTCTTTAACACTGAACTCGAATGTGCACCGCTTAATTTATCATTCTAAACTCTGCAGAAGATCCAATCCTATCGTACAATAAATGTAGCAGATAGCCATAAAATGTCACATTATACTTAATTTAAACTATTTCGTCCGCAACTCATTCGCGCAAATACTCTCTTCCCATTTAACAAACCCTCTTGATTTCATTCTTTTCTCTCCTATTTATGCTACATTCCATGTATAGGTATAGGTACCTATTTGGCGCCATTTAATATTGTCAGTGTAACAATAAAATTTGTTGTTTTTGTGCTTACAGCTTCCCGTATTCGATACGAGATCACAAGCGGTAACATAGGAGGCGCGTTCGCCGTTAAGAATATGACGGGTGCCATCTATGTTGCAGGTGCATTGGATTACGAAACGAGAAAACGGGTAAGTTCACCTTCATGTTCTACCCACATTACATTTTTCGCTTCTACATATACTTATAACTCACCCTCTTCTCTTCGCATTTATATTCTGCTCCCGTTGTGATGCGCCGTCAATCATCATCAAAATTGTCATGTTATATTTTTAACCCTCTGGATGTGGATTTGACGTCGGGCATATTTAAATTTAACTACAATATCCAATATTTCTCTTTTTCTCCTTTCACGCCTGCCTGCCTACTTGCTATGCGTAGTACGAACTGCGTTTAGCTGCCTCCGATAATCTGAAGGAGAACTACACTACTGTCGTGATACACGTCAAAGATGTGAACGACAATCCGCCAGTGTTCGAACGCCCGACCTACCGTACGCAGATCACCGAGGAGGACGACAGGAATTTGCCGAAACGAGTTTTACAGGCGGGTGTACTTTAAGTGCATGATCCTCTTAGTTTTTCCGATACTTTCTCCATACGTTTTCAGTATATCAGTTGACGAGTGCGGCTTGCAGAGTTGACCATTTTATTTACTTGCATTTATTTTGTTTGTAGTGTTTGTTTACTATTGTGTTTTATTTTGTTTTTATGATTTGGTTTTGTTGTGGCGTTACCGCATGACATGCATCCCACCCCCCGTAGTATGAACTCATCCTAGTGGCATCAGATAGTCTCAACGAAAACTACACTAAGGTTAGGATCCACGTCAAAGATGTCAATGATCATCCCCCGGTATTTAACGAGTCCTTGTACGAGGCGAACATCGATGAGGAACTTATTGGAGCGTATCCACTGAGTCTCGTGCAGGTCAGATGATTTATTTTACTTTCTTTTTACGAATCCATGTTTTTTCAACAATTTGCCCGAAGAAGGGTTTATTATTTACCATTACCAGTCTATAGCATCGACCTAGATGAGCGGGTTTGTGTTGTAGATATTTTACTGAATAACATAAACAAACATGTTCAAAATGGAATTGAGAACATTTCGGAATTTCTATTCAGTTGTTCACATGGTTCAAAGCAAATGAAAACCATTATTTCACGAAAGGCATTTTGAAAAATGTGCAACATTTTCAAGTGTTATATCACCACCAAGCAAGATTACCTCTTCCCGTACGAATAAAACCCAAAAGTCATGACATTCTTCAATATTTATCCAAAATTGTGATTACCAAATATAATGCAGCATCTTTTATTACCGGCAAAAAATATTTAAAGGAACAGGAACTAAAGTTCCATTTTATTTGGCCTGTCAAAACGTCGAGTCAACCATGTTTTGCCAAATATTTTAATCAATTCAAAAATATGTATATAAACTAACTTATACGAAACAATGAAAACAGATGTGGTGCATTTGTTTGCAGATGTTTCGCATGTCCGTTTATTTCATATTGTTTCACATCACAAAACTACAAAACTGAACGTGTTAAGGAAGGATGCTGAGGGAATAATCAGTTCCTGCTAGGCAAAACTATACATAGATAGTAGAGATGCCACTTGTCAAGTATGAACTCACGAGTTGAATTATTGGCTATCCACGAGAATACGAACAACTAGACTCAAATCAAAGAACAATGCACCAAATTTACTCCATATACAAACAAAGAGAATCATTTCTTATTTAATAATAATTCACCAAGTTTTAAGAGGTTTGCACAAGCAAGTTGGGGATATATAATTGCGCTTTTTCGAAATGGCTTCAAGTCAGCACTAAATCCTTTCGTATTTTCATTGAATGTTCCGATTCTAAGCTTTTCCTTGGTCCATCAGGTAGGACTCAGGTAGGTAAATTGATATTTACTTGCGCGGAGCTCCCACTGATCAGAATTATATTGTGCAAATAAATGAGTTCGTACCGCTGTAAATTGTGCTTATTATTTATTTTGCATAATCAACTTTTTATAGGGCTTATTCAATCGACCTAACTGAAACTACGATTATAAAATGTACAAAATGTATTTATTTCTTACTGTAATTATTCAAAACATTCTTTTTTGTTTGCCAATTTTAATGTTAATTAACTTATGAATCTGACGAACACGCATTATTTACAATTAGAAGTATCGGATCGCATAGTGCCTGCTGCGTCTGAAAATATTTGTTGTTAGTGTGAATTCCTCACAAAATTAATTACATTTTGTGATTTCTCGCATAGAATTATGATGGCTTAAAGTGTTTAGTTTGTACAGAGTTTTGGGCTGACAATTTTTGAAAGCAAATTTCTATCATAAATCAAATGTTTGAGTTGATGCGATAAGGGAAATTTCGAGTTAGCAGTGTGTTAATTTATTCACCCCTCTGTTTTTCTTTCAATTTTGACAACGTTTCTGTTATGTCTAAAACTATCCAAACTTTTCTTGTTGAGTGGAAATTATTTCTTTTCACATTTGTAGACAAATTTATGTAGGTATATATTACATTGCACCTTTTTATAGAAACTTTTCATAAAACAAACGAGGTGAAAAGCTTCCTCCTATTTGCCAGTCGGAAAAGCACAATGAAAATGGTAGGATAGATATTTAGATACCCCAACACCTTGAGTCTGTTTTTTACGCAACTCAGGTGTTCCTTTTACATTTTCGTAATGTTTTCAGCAACGGAACATATAGTTAACATACACGTGGGTAGCTGGAAAAACAGCAAAAACCTTTCGGAGTTCACGAATGTAAACCATGTTATTGCATTCTTATTCTTGTTCGATATAGGCGGTTATAACAAAAGTTTTAAAACGGCTTTTTCATGCAAGTTGATTTTTAATGAGAAACCATCACTTGATGTTAGGTTACATTGTGTTCGTTTGTTCGATGGATTTAGGTGCGAAAAACGATTAAATTTTAATTGGAAAATGCCGGTGGGTTTATTGAAAAGCTGAAAAGTTGCGAAGCTGAAAAGTGATGCATATATTTTAGACCTGCGCATATTTAATGTAAGGCCAATTAGATAATGAGGAGATAGATCGTGAAAGTAGGTAATTAATTATCACGTTTACAGGGTGGCTGGGCAATTTCTTGCCGAATCACGGCCAACCCATTTAAGCGTGAAGAAAAAGTTTTACGTAAAAGTACTGTTTAATTTTTGACGAAATACCATGAATTTGGAACGAGATATTTTAGCAATAAATATATTAATGAAAACTATTTATCAGAATAATGATGAGTAGACTGATTCGACTCTTTCTCAAATTTTGCTACGGGAATAACAATAGGTAGGTATATGGCAGTCTGAAATAAGTACACGCATTCAGAGAACTCCTTGTTTTATACTTGTAGCTGTTAAAAGTAACGACCAACGAGCCAACGATTCCACAAATAGAAAATTGCAAACTATAGAAGATTCTATTATTATAAAATTTCGGTTAAGCATCTGCGCCTGGCAAAGAAATGTATTGTTATATCTTCTCACCGCTTGTATTCTTGCAAGTTGAATGACCGAACGAATTAGTCAGGCGAACAAAACGTGCAGGCCACGCAAACAATAAATAAAATCCACGTTATGTTCATTTTTGATTTTACATACCTACATTGGATTGGAACGAACTAATTACGACCGTAGATGTGCAGATCTTTCTGATAAGCTGTGGCAATAATTATGTTCATAGATTTGATCACCGCAACATCCAGTCAAAATTCGTCATAACAAAATTCCCTATTCCTATTAAACCTACAAAAAGTTGAACCATTCTGGTTTTGTTTTACAAAACCTTATAGCAGGAACGAAAAGTTCATTCAAATGTTGCTTTCAACCTTCGCCACTTAAAGTAATTAAACCAGCACTGTTTTGTAATTCAATGTGTAGGATCGGGTTTAGTATATGTCAATTTCAACGGAGGTTTATGGGTTGAAGAAATGGTGGCGAATGCGGCAATAATTCTGCAACTCTTGCTGAATGTTGCCGCAGCAACCCCATCTTCCCAAATGAATCCTCTCTCAACAAGTAGGTACAGGATATGAACTGAACTGGTACTTTATCCTATACTTCACAGGAGAATGTGTATTCATGCTTGCTTCCACAGTCTGGAGCAAGGTGGACTAAAGGACATTGGATTCGCATTTCTCAATCGCCTTTCCAATTCGTAGATTTCGGTGCGAGTTCAAGTAATTTGTATGTATTAGTCGTTGTCATCGGGAGGATGAGATTCGATTAATCCGAATGCCTTTTAGTCTAGCCACATGCATCAACATTGTTTCCCAAACAACTACGACAACATGGATTATCCAGTATATGTATAAGGACCAAGGACTGAGATGTTTTCTTTTGTTCGGTGTGTGCATGGGAAAGCGAAAGGATTTAAAGGGAACAAAGTGTACGTGTCAGTACTTCTGATTTCTGATTTGCATAAACAAAAATAGTACCTACTTATCTATAGGTAGGTACCTGAACAAATTTCTCAGTCAACTTTAATTAATTCTAAAAGTGTTCGCGTAAATGCTTTCAAGGAAAGTTTAGAACCTTTTTACGGTTCACCAGATTACGATAACGAATGGATATTTGAAAATAAAGAAAGCTCCATCAGTTTAGAAAAAGAAAAACTTGAAAGTTCCAAAAAACGCGCACTGATAAACTCGCCCTACGATTGATCTGGAACGAAAACTTTTCTTTCTTTACTTATCGCTTATTTTTCTTCCCATTTTATAGGTTTCCGTTTTTACGAGTTTGGAGGTGGCTCAAACAGTCAAAACACTAACAAGTTTTTTTGCCATTGATATACGAGTATTGATATTTTGCCCTCACATATACCTAATAGAATAGAAACTCTTCGATTTTGTTTATTTGAATTTTCGCCGTATGAACAAGTACATCTGACGAACTTCCATCCATCCATCAGGTACGACGAGTGGGTATGAAATGCTATAAATCACGTGCTCAAATACAACGCAAGTGTGAAACTTATACATACACGATAATTTCAAAGAAAGAGCGAAGATCGCCACGGTTTTTGCAATTTATCATTGAATCTATACCGATTTACAACGATACATCAACTTAGTGCTTGAAATTTTCATTTTCTCTCAGGAAACAATAAACTTCTCTCGGAATTCAGTTCAGAAAAAGGATTGAATCGTTGATAAACAAATTCAGTTAATGACCAACATGCACCAAAAATAACGCAAGCTCCACACTCATAATGTAGGTATACCATTTTGCTGATTTCATTTTACTGTTTACGTTTTACGTATTTCACCAAGAAGCAGCGAAAAATTGGAATTAACAACCGCAAACTTCATCGCTATGAAACCAACAACAATGCTTCACATTGTGTAAAAACATCAAAAATACATTTTTTGTTCCAATGCCCAATGTAATAAAAACTTATCTCCCTCCAATTGCATTAAAATTCAGTGAATCGAATCGAATGGTAATAAATTTTTAATTATAACTATGCTGGAATTTGTTGCTGGAATTTGTTATCCTACGTCATTTTATGTTTTTTTAACCACATTTCAGTGCTGCCATTTCATTAATTGATTAAATAGTGAACGTGTTTCGTCCGTAACTGTGATTTATTAATTTATTTTAATCTGCGTTTTACTATTGTCGACGATGAGCCTCCACTCTTCGTTTCTGAAATTCTCGCTCAACTTTTCATGTTTACTGCCACCATTATTTAAATTAAAATAATTAATAGTGCGTGCGTAGCGCCATTAACTTAAATTCAGTATTTAACAATATATGATTTACCGATAATTACGATTGCGTTTGTATTGCTCCCGTTCATCAGAGCCAGGACGAAGTGAATTTTAAATATTCATTTGTGAAATTTTTATTTTATTTTATTTCAATTTTGACCATTCTTCATTTCTGCATTCGACATCATTCATTTTTATCATTTTAATCCAATGGGTTTGTATTCAATTGTTTCTTTCCATTTCGTCCCTGCTACAGCTACAAATGTTTCAAATAATAATATTTCATTTTAATTTTCTATGTTATTCTCGAAGCTGGCCTGGATTGATGGTGTGCGACAATACGTAGCTATCCTATCAATGTTTTCGTTTCGAGTTGTTCTGTTTCTACACTACTTCAGTGTTGGTGGTTGATCGGTACACATATAGGGGCGCAGAACTGGAATAAATCTGAAAGAATAACACACACATTTCGCCTTCTCACAGTTCGCAGTAACGATAAACGTGAATTATTGACGCGATATGTATACACAAATGATTTTCTACGTAGGTACATATACGAATATGTAGTAACAATGAAACCGGGGGGCAGGTAACAACATGCCAATGCTAGCAATAACAATCCAGGTGCCACGCATATAGGAATAACATAATGCTTGGTTTATTATGGACAGTAACTTAAACTTATTCCGTAACCATTAACCTTCAACCATACGTTTTGCATAGTGCTGTTTATTTGTGACATGAAATAGTACGTTAACTTATTCCGCCGGCTGAAGCCATGGCCAAGTTTTAAGATTTTCTGAATACATCCTACTCTGGACCAATAGGTAATATTGCGAGACTCCAAGTGTAGGTGACGCATGCGCCGAAAAGTATAGTCGAGTTCTCAGTTTATGCTTCTATAACGATAAGGATAACCTACAATTATTATGTATTTGTCAAATTTTTGAGAGCATTATTATTTAACATTAAGGTAATTTGTCTTTGTTGAAATAATCAATTGTGAAAAGCTGATCGAAATCATGAGATTACATTATCCACTATGGAAAATTCCAACTTCATTATAAACCGCGAATATTAATTGGGTTAACGGATTAAATCATACATCCTATTTCAATGGAATAAGTTAACATCAATTATAAACCAGCCTTTACATAAATTGTCTATAGGTATAGGTATAATATGCCTGGAGCTTATAAAATATAATTTTTCCTGGTTTTTGTTTGTGTGACATTGAAAGAAAATGGAAAATGTCTCGTTGTTCATGAATATACATATGTGCGGTAGTGCGGTCCTGGGAAATGGAGAAGTTTTGCTGTCTGGACAACGTAGCAATCGAAAACATTTATACGTGCTAGAAAATAGAAAAACTATTACAAGAACAAACCAAACCCCCATGGAATATTATATTTATTACCTTGAGTATTTTATGAACGTGGGAATAATCAAATAAATAATACATACCTACTTTACCTGTACATATACATCATTTTCATTGACGTTTTCTAGTGAAAAGTTTTAATAGGTAGATAACCTTTATCGATCGGTAAACCACAATATTTCGGCGAACAGCAATTCGAAACTTCTTCCAAAGGGGTTGCAATTTTAAAACTTCGTAAAAGTTTTTAACTGATATGTTGATATATGGTTAACGAATTTTAGATTTTTGCTAAGTTTTGATACCTGATTGTACCTGATACGCCCAAATTTATTACATCGCGCAGTAAATCATATTGCATTTGCATAATGTTATATGTTTTGCGTGCTACACTGCCAAATTGGTTTATGTCAATTGTTTTTATTATAATTCGGTTCTTAGGTTCACGAAAATCGCAATATTTTTAATTTGTTTCTGCTGTAACAGTATCGCCTGGTCTAGCCTAGGCATTTGAAGTTCGGCCATAGAATTCTTCTGTGTAGTTGGTTGAACAACCCTAATGTGCACGCAGGAAATTTGTTTATCACCATGCATTATGATCGCCTAGGGTTTTGAACGACTATAGTTTGTTATCCATTCTTTGCTGTAGGTATACATACATATACTGAACGCTCTATTATTCATTCGTACCTGATTCCGCAGGACAAAGGATTCGAGCGCATCGATACGGTTCCGAGTCGCGTAAATCTATCACACAACTACCAACAAAATGCAATTATTTATTCGGTTGATGTCCTCTGCTGGCAGTTTGCTTACATCGAAATGGCCCATGCCCAGGCCAAGTCTAGTTTTCTATTATGTTGATGCTTATGACGATATATCGTCTTCACAAGGATTGATCCATTTTTTAATTCCCTCGTCGAAGATATTTTCCATTCGATTGGAAATTCTTATAAATGTGAAAAATATGTAAAAATATACCAAATGAGAATGAATATTTAAATTGGTAATTAACGGTTATTTGCTGTAGTATGTTTTTCAGAAAATTTAAAAATATTCCAGCGTGAAATAAAATGTGAAAAGGATTGTCGACACAAACGATTTTACTGCTTTGAAAATTCGTGTGGTAATCTATGCAACAGCGGGATCTTGCCATCCCTCAAGTGTAACAATGTTTCTACTTCATCCCTCCCTTTCATCGATCCTTGGCTCGAACCTTACTTCGAAATGTCGAAGCAGAAGCCAAACTTTGTGTTTTGAGGTGATGACTAAACAAGAATACCGTCCCAACCGTCGATTGCAATGTGTAGATGGATTTTCTTACAATAAAAAGTTGAATGATATAAAACACATTTTGAGAGCACGAAAGTACGCAAAATATAAAATATCGTAGAAACACGACATACCTAGTTTGAGAGGATAGAATAAAAGAATTGGAAAGTTTGCACTTCCTGGTATGCATTTTGCTTGATGCGACCGAAAAGCTTGGAAAACGTAATGATTAAACTTGGCTAACTGCGCACTTGTTGAGGAATCAAACTTTATTTCTTGACTTTATGAACTTTAAGAGATGAAGCAGAAACATTTTCTTCTGAATTTCCGAGCATAAAGAAGCTGTGTGTGTGTGTGTGTGTGTGTGTGTGTGTGTGTGTGTGTGTTTGTGTGTGTGTGTTTCTCACTGCACACTACCCGAACTACTGAAACTATGCCCGTCAGGCATTGATATGGTGCTCAGTTGCAATATTATTACGTAATGTATCATACTTAATTTTATAACTTACAGAAGAAAAGTAATTTTAATAATTGCAAGCGATTGAAAACGTGCAGGACGGTTTCAGGATTCCTCTATTCGTCTTTTGTACTTCTCCCATTTCATACTGCCTCGTTCACCGATGCTCTGCAGGAGCCTGCCTTAGGTGCAATACTATAATTCATTGTAATCCTTCATTATCAATTCCATTTTATATGAAGCAGTAAGTATACTTGGTTGAAAAGATGTATGAACGAAACGATAGCTTCGATTCGTAGCGTTACCGTTAACGCAAGCATCGTTAAGTAACATAATTTTATTTCAAACGATACAGCGAAATGAAAATTCGTGGTATTATTCAGCCAACATATCAGCCAGGATTTTATCATTTTCTATGTAAAGTTTCATTTAAACTTGTTTTGCAATGCGATCGGAAATTGAGGAAAAACTCAGTCCATTTTATCGTAATTTATATTTGTCAGGATGTAAACTACTTAACCACTCTATTTTTGCATTTTTTTAGACGAACGTTATCAAACCTCGCAAAGGTATATCATATACAGAGCGTTTATTTGACCGTCGAACACGGCAATGCGTACGCAGTTGCGTACTCAATGTTCGCAGCTAAAATAAAGGAGTCAAACTCATGGCAGTGGCAATGCACTGTCAAAGTAATTAAAATTAAAAGTAATTAGTTGTCAGTTGTCAATTTTGTTCCTTGTCATATTTGAATTGATTGTTCACAAATTGTTCATCAATCATGTACACGCAACTGACGCAACCGAAGAAGAGGTAGAAATAATAAAAATGTACACACGAAATAATAGTCTGCGGAGTGTGCGCGATGTATTTTCCATAAAATATCCTGAAAAGCCAATACCTTCCGTCAGTACAATGCATGACATCATCGTGTGTCGTGGTCCGTCTCACATGCCCACTCTCTCCCCGTCCGTCGGTGTGTCGTTAGCAATCGAAATCCTCACTG
>JARJEB010005462.1:0-23947 GCA_030264535.1 Liometoxenus newtonarum
CTGCATCATTAAACAGCTTCGAAGCTTTATCTGCCGCCAATTCAAAGCTTTCAAAAAATTCTCGCGAGGTATATTTGGGCCCCAATAAGTCATCCAAGCCATCACTTAACTTATCATACGATATCGGTTCCTGTTCTTTCATTGCAAAAGAAATGGCATGCATTTTAGCATATTGCTTCAACACCAAAAATATGTGCTCCTCGTCCATTGGTAGTTTCCGATCAAACAATTCATATCCGTCTTCGCGAATATTCTCCATGATAAGAAACTCCCGATTTTCATCGAAACACGAGTCGTAATACTTTGGTACCGCACAAAAAGGCTCATTAACTTGACGCTCTGATTGAAACTTTATAAAAGCGGGCATTACTTTTTCGTAGAAACGAATTTCGCGGAGGTATGCTTGATGTGTTGGGAATGTTGAACGTTGAATTAGATCTCTTTGAGCACATTTTATAATCAGATTTAGTTTGCAGGATGGTTTCTGTTTAGATATTATTTGAACCATGGACATTTGACTTAAGTAGCCATCGCCTTTATCAGCACCTTTGTCGATGATTATTTCCGCGTTTTGGAGATTTTCTTTTAGTGAAATTGATTTTAACAGCGCACAGACTGCCGGATCATCTAATGCACTTCGCATTTTGCAGTGATTTGGAATTCATAGAAACGGGGAACAATTTATATTACGCTCTCTGACCTAGAAATGTGATTACATGCGTTGGATCGCCGAATTTTATGAATTATGATGTTTAAATACAGTCAACAGATACCAATTTAGTTAATCATACAGTTAGATTGTTAAACAATGGGTGATTTAAAGTTATGCAAACTTTGAAGACTTACTTTTTAGTTGTAAATGGTAAACAATTTTCGTGGGGTTTTTCCAACCAA
Source organism: Liometoxenus newtonarum (assembly GCA_030264535.1). Taxonomy (NCBI): domain Eukaryota; kingdom Metazoa; phylum Arthropoda; class Insecta; order Coleoptera; family Staphylinidae; genus Liometoxenus; species Liometoxenus newtonarum. The sequence goes on from JARJEB010005462.1 coordinate 895, forward strand.
ACCACTTGATCAAAAAAGCTTCATTTTTTGAATTTATCATATTGCGACAGAGCTGGCTGCGCACCAAGGGCAACCAGACAGACGTTCTTCTTCGTGGCCGCTCGCTTTCCCTTGCTCGCGATCGGTTTGACATCGGTCACCTGTTAAAAATTCAGACCAAATTTTCAAATTAACACATCAGTCAATGAATATAATTAATTACACAAGTCATATTATTATTTATTTGTAAACATATATTATAAAATTATTATACAAATCGTACGTTGACAAAATTATATAAAAGATTTAAAGTTCTAGGTAATTATTTATAAATGATTGGGTTGCCTCATTTTTCATGTATTTGATTTATTATTTCTATAAATATGAAATATTTCGTAATTTTTCGTGTACTCTTTCCGCACGTGAATGTCCAAACGTTCACTAGCCATATAAGCGGTGCCGACAGCGATTGACGTACGTATTTTCATCAACGATAAGGCACTTATCATATCGACTTCATTCAAATAATCGTCAAAACCCGGCTTTAATAAATTCCAACTCAACCATACTGAGCCAACGCATAAAATATGAATACCACCGTCGCGCTCCGTCAACTCCCGGCTGGCATGCGGCACTACGGCCGCAATACCTTTGGCTAAATCTCTACCAGCCAAAGCAAAAATATGTTTGGCCAATGCGTCTCCTTCATTTGCACCAACAGCCAATTTCTTGCACAAACCAGCCATAAAAGCTTTATCAAAACGTGTATACATGTAATCCAAAAGGTCCATTCGAGTTTGAATTGAAAAATGTTTTTTTGTTGTTTTCCACACCCAGTTGATTGGATATGGTGATTTTTCGAAACCGTCCATATCTCCTAGACAAAATTTTATTGCGGTGTGTGCTATTTTCCAGGCTGAAACGATTAAAGTTCGACAATATCAAAGACCAAAGTTTAAAAATGTTATCAAAATATGTGTGTGCTCCAAATATATGAAACGAAGCCAAAATGTCATTATTTCATTCATTCATTTCATTTGCTAGTGTAGATAGAAATGATTAATTGCAGAAATAAATTACCTCCGCCTTCATCGCCCAACATATAACCATATCCGCCGCATTGCACTTTGCTTCCGTCGGGATTAATTAATAGAGTATTGGATCCAGTGCCAGCGATACATGTGACTCCTCCGTTGTTCGATGTGGTGGCAATCGCTCCGTCGGTATCGCTTCCAACTGCATACAATTGACTTAGATTCGGGTAGTGTTTGGCTAATCCTTGGGCTAATTCATTGTTGGTTGATTCCTTTTCGCAGCCACTCAGTCCCAAACCCTAGAAACCAACAAGTACATTAAATAAACAACAACAAAACTCCACAAAAGACTGCTTCAATCAGTTTATTAAGACTTTTTGCACACCCACTATGTTATCAACAGAATTTGTGCTAGATTTATATCCATAACGCAACACTTCAGTCCATCTTCTTTCTGTTCAATACTTTTACTGGCAATTGTTGTTTGGATTGCATACGTTTTGAATTTGCTCGACGTGTAGCCTCGGTGCCGAGTTTTTGCGTTATAATAGAAGTGAGGTTAGAAGGTCTTATATGTGCTCGTTTTATTGCTCGCTCGCTTCACTTGTGTTCACAAAATATCGCGCATAATCACGTCTTTCATTACAACGTTCTATGATTATTTTTTTTTAACGTTCTATGATTTTTTTTTTTTAATTTGCGTTTATAATAAAGCAATTCTAGTACTGAAAGCGGTTTCTTAATGCAACTATCCTATATATAGATATAGATCTATCACATACAATGCCCTTTTTTTCATTAGGAAACCGTACGAAATGGAAAATTGGAGGCAGAATAGGATAGACAAAGCTAGCAATATACTTTTTAAAATACACCATTAGGGAATTTTTTTGTCTAAGTTGGTGACACTTCGTCGATCGACGTGTCGACGCCAGCGCTTGGAGGCAGAATAGGATAGACAAAGCTAGCAATATACTTTACACCATTAAGGAATTTTTTGTCTAAGTTGGTGACACTTCGTCGATCGACGTGTCGACGCCAGCGCTTGGAGGCAGAATATGATAGACAAAGCTAGCAATATACTTTACACCATTAGGGAATTTTTTTGTCTAAGTTGCTGACACCTCGTCGATCGACGTGTCGACGCCAGCGCTTGGAGGCAGAATATGATAGACAAAGCTAGCAATATACTTTACACCATTAGGGAATTTTTTTGTCTAAGTTGGTGACACTTCGTCGATCGACGTGTCGACGCCAGCGCAGCAGACCTTAAAACTTGAAATTGAAGTGTGAAATGTCATTCCCAGGTTAAAATGGATGGATATACAAAAAATATACAAAATATACAAAAAAAAAATTTGTTATTAAAAAAATGAAAACACTAAACGCAAATTTAAAAAAATAGTGTAAGTAACTTGTATCATAAGTCGTTTTATGATACATGTTGCTTAAACTACTAATACATTATAATTTATGTTCGTTTTGACTTACGAGTGCTTTTAAAGGAGTTGTCTCAGGAATTCCTGCTTTATTTTTCGCCTTATTAACCATTTCAGCTATGCGTTTCCAACATTCTTCCATTCCCAAAAGCAAATGATTCGTCGAAGGTCCATTGCTTTCCACTAAAATTTCTCCGTTTTCGTTTAACAGTACAATTGTCGAATGAGTTGCTCCTCTGTAACAAAAGTAAACAGCAAATATTTTATCACAGATCCTAAAAAATATGTATCTATAGCATAAAAATGCAACAAGAAAAAAAGAAATTTTGACGAAATTTGTTACTGAAAAAGCTTGTAAGCAAGTTTATCTTCTTGGTACCTATCAGTTTCACCTACACGTATGTACATAGCGACACACGCGCACAACCTTCACCTTGATTCTTATTAAAAAAATATTTAAACTATGTCAATATTTACCAGTACACTTTCGTCCGATAAGGATAAGTAAACGTAATACGTAAAGTAACACGGTTGACGGTAGGTAATGAAGCAAAATCTAGGTACTTGACTACTCCTTGAAATAATAATAATAATAATAGTATATTACGTATCTAGAGTGAAAAGTTGCTTATTGTGCGAATGCGCAATTGCATCTTTTCACTCGTATTACGTACTATACTTTTTCTACGACCACAAAATATAATAATTTTATAAACGCAAAGAAAACAAATCAACCAAAATAATAGTGAGGACAACCCATAGAACACAAGTGAGTTCATCTGGTTGCATGCATTCAGGCAAATTACTTTTCCAAGGTCATTTGAAAATAATTTATAGAGTGAAAGAAAACAAACCAAATAAATCAATAAAGTGCGTACGGGATGTATTACGATTAGGAGAAGCATCCAAACTGCAACATGATATTTTTAATGTTTCATGGTATGTAAGTAAGGTTAAAAAAGGCTATTTTCAACAACTTCGTTATGTGCGGTTCAGTTTTCCAGCTTTCATTATCTAACACCTTGAACGTACGTCAGGCATGTTCGTGGTGAATGTTCGTAAAGACTCGTTTTCAGCACCTGCTGTTTTCTACCTATTTGTGAATTTCATTTGGTTCGCTCAAATGCATAAAATTATGACATAAAATTATGACATGACATGACATGACATGACATGACATTGATAAACAACCAGTGCTAAGCAAGAGGGGCGCGCGGGTTTTCGTTCAAATGCAACGTAAAATTGATAAACAACCAGTACCAGGGCGTAGCGAAGGGCGCAACATGAACTGTTTGTAATGTAATATCATTTTAGTACAAGATTAAAATTTAAAAAAAAACAGTAAATTGAACTTTTAGTTTTTGTAATTTTTTAGCACTCCCTCTAAAAAATCCTGACTACGACCCTGTACACAACCCATATAAAATGCAAAAGAAATATTTACGGTTTATTAGTGGTGTTGTTAACTAAATTGTTGTTTATTTGGAAACGAGATAATCGATTTGCAAATCGTAATTACATTAAATATCGAAACGTTCTGGGTTCTAACTAATGGCGTTCACAATTTTCATCATTTTTATCATTCAATAACACAGTGATTCTCAACCTAGGTGCCGCGGCACTTTTGGGTGCTGCGAGATTCTTTGAAGTGTGTCGCCCAGACCTTATCCATAGGTACTTACATACAAGACGTCAGCCAAGTGTGCCGCCAAATTTATAAATTATGAAAAAGAGTGCCGAGAAAAAAAAATAAAAGGTTGAGAATCACTGCAATAACATATTACATTAGATAATAAATTCAACAAACCACATTCACATCGACATTAGTTTTTAACAGCTATTTTTAGACCGGTTGCCTTTCCTTTTTAATTTTACACATTAATTAATATTTTGATAGCAATCATTTGTTAAAATTTGTTAAAATAATTTTTGTACGAGGAAATTTAAGAACACGGAATTTCGTTTATATTTTGACATTTATTTGGTGTACCTAATCCTAACGAGTAACAAAAACAAAATTTCATTGCATAAAACAGAACGTGCAAAATTCGCACAAAACCGGTGAATGGTCAATGTTGTAAGAACAAATCATTTAAGACTAAATGTCAAGATCTTAAAAAAAAACAAAACAAAAAATTGCAAATGCGCGCCTGCATTTCAGCGCCAAATATTTATTAAAAGTTTTGAAAGTTTTACACTTTACTCAACAAATACTCTTAAATAGTCTTAACAATATCTCTTACCCTTCAATTCCTCCAATAACATAAGAAGCCATTATTTATTAATTTCAAGTCAATAAATATTGACTGTTGACTACGAACTCTTTCACTTTCAATGATACACTGTTTTGTAATTATTAATGCTAATCAAAAAAGATCACATAAAAGTTCATTTAAACAACAACAACCGTTCGTTCGTGCGACTCGCTAGCTCGTCAAACGTATACAACTTGTTCCCTTGCGCTTGTTCCCTTATTGTTTGTTGTTGATCTACAACAATTCAATAGAACCATTATTCTGGAACATATTGAATGAAATAGACAGACAGCCGAAACCAAGAAAAGTGCAGCCCGTTAGTTCAATTCAGGCTAGGTAGTAGCAGTAGGTTGGTTTTAGTTTGGTTTCCACGTTCACGTATGTATGCAATGTACATTCACCACGTTCACGTTGTTATTTGACAGTCGCTGCCACACAATTAACAGAAAACCAGAATTCAACAACTGACGAAACGAAAACGAAATGCGCATTCAGTTCAGTGCCGTAGTTTACTCGTATATTTCCATGATAATTTATTGTGGTATAAAAGCGATGGCAAGCAGACCGCAGAGGGCGAGAGAAGGGAAGTGTTGAGGTTGTGTAGTAGAAATCAGCTGAACGCGAACGCGACGGCGACGAAACTCGCCGAACTGGCCTGGCCTGGCCTGGCCCCTGACCTGAACTGTAACAACACAACACCATCAAGCCAGGCAAGTCCAGTCCAGTTTGTATCTTCTATCTATCTCTCCATAAACTAAAGTCTGCCGTCCACATTTTTCGATGTTAATCTGCTAGTATTCTTATTCAGATCGAGATATTCCATGTTTCGTCATGATTACGTCACGAGACTAACTTTAATCAGCTGATCCGAACCAAGATGGCCGGCCATCTTGGTCTCGATCAGCTGTTCCATGAGAAGGTCAAATCAGTCATCCAGAATGGGACATTATCGTTAGTATGTACATTGCATTGCTATTTATCTATTATTTACATTGATGTCATACATATAACTAGATAGAAGATGTTGTATATTGTCAATGTTGAAATAATGTACCACATATGGGCCGTCATTTTTGTTGCATTATGGGAAAAAATTGAAGAATCAGGTTTGCAACCCAACTTACCCAACACAATAAACGTGTAGTTTGGCGGCCTATCATGTAAGGGTAGTAGCCTATCATCAACGGGGATTTAAATTTATGATTTGAATAAACACAAAAATTGTTCAAATTACTTTCATTCACATTTCTATTCGCAAATATGTTCAGTGCCAGACACCAAGCGTCGTACATTTTCTTGCGAAATCTGCACAACGCATAAGTTCATCGTTAGTTTAAATATGAATTAAAACTTTTGAAAATTGTTGAGTTACTCGTACGTACTTTTCTGTATGAAACCATCCACGAAACACAACGATCGTGGCATTTTAAAAATTACCTGAATCAGTATTTAGATTTCCGCAATCAGACTCAAAACGGAAAACAAATTGCAGAAATATCTCGAGAAATACTAACCTTGAATGTCACCTTGAACTTGAACAAATATCCAGCTCTAAATGCTTGCTATACATTATACACACTTGCTATATAAGTTGCGGATCATTTCAAACATTTTCCAATATGGCGACGCTCAGACATGGTACATGTCAAAACGAACTTCTTCTATCTAGTTATATGGATGACATCTATGATTATTTATTAATTTATGCAGTTAAATAAGTTTTTGTAAGCAGACAATGTGCGCATTCAGGGAATTACAGCGCTTGAGCAACTTCAAAATCGCTGGAAGTCCGTAAAACGTCGCTTTTTCAATTGCAGCGCTGCAACGACTGTAGTTCCCTGAATGCGACCACTGTGTGAAAAGTGTGGAAGAGCCGCCACTGCGTATAGAATAATCGATAATGCGCCAGTTAGAAAATTAAAATTTGCTCTACACTCTTTACATCATTTTTATTCCAATAATCACGATAATTATTGCAAAATAAATACAAGGGCTACAATTTTTATTTCTTTTACAATTTCTGATAACATTATCACTTTTTATTAGTTTATTTTAGAAAGTTGAACAAATAAGAAACAAAAAACAAATAATGAAATAACTATTTGACAAATTGATTGATAAATTTTTATTTTATTTTTTCGTTTCTTCAAATGACAAAAAAAGTTAAAAAGCTTTAATTATAAAAAAAAAAAACGTATGAATACAATGTAAAAAACAATATGATTGCACAACAATATTTATAATATAAGTCGTTTTACTTTAGTCCGTCTCAAGAAATTATCAATTTTTGATTTGCATGACCTCATCGCCAGGCCTGAGTCGAACTATGCATTCATCATCTATCTTTACTTAACTTCATACAAATTATTCAATTATTGTTTTACTTTTATCAGTTTTATCTTGTTAAAAGTCAAAACTTAAATGTAAAATTGAATTAATACGATAAAGTTATACAAAACAAAAATTGCACCCACACCTGCATGGTTATTACAAAAAGAAAACATTAATATTTAGTCGTTGGTCCGTTAATAAAGGAATGGCAAGAGTTAAAAATGCGATATGTAAAAGTTAATAAGTGTAAAATCAACAAAACAATGAACATAATAATAAACAATTTAAATCGAATGATTAATAAAATATGAATGAATTCCTTACTTTCTTTTTTAGTTTTTAGGTTCTAACGTATAAATAGATTTACAAATCTGATCTGATTCATTCATCAAAATAAATTTAAGTATAAAAAATCAGCAAAGTCTTTACTTTACTTTACGCTGGTATCTCTGGCGCGGCACCTACACCACCAGCCATATCATAGACTTTCCTTGCAACTTCAGCTGCCAATTTATTGACTTCGACATGCGTCGCAGCTTCAGCATACACCCGGATGACATCTTCCGTACCCGATGGTCGAACAAAAGCTCTACCATGATTGTATTTATTGACAGCATTGTTGATTTCTTCTTGGAGACCATTTGGAGTTAGGCAGGTTCGATCAGCATTTGTTGTTGTAATTGCATTACGATCCTAAAAATCAATTAAATTAATTTGATACTAAATTTATTAAAATTAATGAAGTGTCTATTTATCGGGGCGCCCCGTAACATAGGCTTGTAACCTATTCATCCAGGCATACATGCGCACGCGCATTTTTTGGACGCACCGTGATTTTCAGTGGCAGTTGAGTGTTTCTATTTGTGAGCTGGCAAATAAAGAATAACCCTCACTGGTAGGACTACTGACGGATAGCGGGATAGAATTATAAGCGTAGAACTACGGCGGAAACTATAGCATCGGTCTCCAGTCCAAAAAATTAAAAGCTCCCCGACATTGCTGCACTTCAATGATCGAACGTCAGACGGTTTTTTCTGGGTGCTATGAACTTCCTTGATCAGGTAGAAACGGAAACCTAAATGCATAAATGCCCCGACGGATAGGTTACCAGCCTATGTTACGGGGCGCCCAGGTAAATAGACACTTCCTAAAATTAAATACCTCAACAGTGACTATCATAAGTTTATAAGGGAGATCTTTATAAGCTTCTTCCCAATCTTGAATCGACCAGCCTTTATCGTGCAAAACAGTTTCGACTAGTAACATGTCGGATAGAGCATCGCCGACGGTTTCATTAATTACGTCGATTAATGACTGAAGTCTTGTGATCGCCTTCTTTTGATTGTCGGTGAGACTATAATAAATTATTAATTAAGCAGCTAATTAGAATAATTTTATCTATAATTAAACTGTTTACCTGCTATTGTTTTCTAAAGCTTCTTTTAGTTTATTTTTGGCTTTTTGACTGAAGACAACTGTGCCGTGACCGTTCGCTTCAAAGTACACGCCGATATCAAATTCTAATGCTTGGTGATGCAAATGCTTCACACCGGTTTCAACGCATACAACAGGCACTTTCTAAAAAAAGCAATAATTAACTTTACAACAAGCGTACAATTTTTTGTTCAATTTGCAAAATTGTAAACAGTTTTACTTTACTTCGAATGACAAAGCAGAAACTTAAGGCTATTCCATAAAAGAGGGCCTACATATAGAATACATTTCTATTGGTCTATTCATATTTGCCGCGCTTTTTTAGAGAGAGGGAGAACTTACCAATTTTTCTGTAATGTATTTCGTTGATCCAGCATTAGCATAGGCAGTTTGTACTAAACCTAAATAGAGATCAATTCCCGTTTCACTCAACAATTCCTTAATATATGCAGCAAAAAGCGTCGCTATCCTATCGCCGTCCATCAAATGGAACTTTTCACAATCGTCTACATAGTAATAAACGATTCTGTCGGCATCACCGTCAACGGAAACACACCGTGCGTTTGGAACAACAGGCAATCCGTTTGGATACACTTGCTGTGTTTTAACATAATCCGCTCCACACTAAAAAGTCAATAAATATCTTTAATAATTGAACACTGAAAGAAAAAAAAAACTTAGAACAATTACCATGTAATTAAGCTTCCCCGATCCAATGATTTCATCATTATAATTCTTAATAACTAATGCTTCACCGATTCGTTCCTGGAAAAACTTGATTTTCTTAGCACCAACACCATTAGCACCATCATAATACACAATGTTCTCATAGTTTTTCTTATTGTAATCATCGCCGCGCAACTTTTTGAATGCAGCCACCAGTTTCGTGTAGTATCCATCTTCGGTGGGTGTCCCGTAGAGTCGATTATTTCGACATTTGACGAAATAGTGTAATTGTGGTGTCGTCACAATGCCGAAATCGATAGGTTTGCCCGAGAGTGCAAGAACACCGTCCACCAACGATTTGGATAAACTTGGACTCGACGGTCTGGTGTCTTTACCAATGTATATTTCTACACGATTATTCATATCGATGTTGTATTCATTTACTATTTCGTGAATTAAGTTTTCAAGCTGGTCATCACTAGAGAAACAAAGCAAAAAACGATTTTAAAATGACTCATGTCATTTGGGTTGCCTACTAGTACTGCATGCAGTAAGATATATTTAAATTTTTAAAAATAGCCCCTTAGAGGTATTTCAACCGAAAATATATGGAAAAAAAAAGAATCAAACAGGAAATATGCACTACATACCCAACATTGGCAAACTTAGTTGCCCACGCTTCCCAACTTTGTTCCAACATTTCTCCAGCAGGGTCGACTAGTTTTACTCCATTATCAGGCTCTGGATTATGTGAGGCCGTTATCATACAACCAATAACACCTTAAAGTACAAGTACACTATTATTCATTTCCTATCAGGGTTTTATCGTAATCGCAACGCAACCAACCACCATTTATTTGTACAAAACAAATGCTAATAAAAATGTTTTCGTTTTCTCTCTACTCTATAACCTCAAACGCTCAAACAATTTCGCTTTCTTGGCGTGTGTTTCTAGAAAAAAATATGTATGAAAATACCTCGGAAAATACCTTTAATATGTCTTGCCCTTAAAACAGCCAACAATCCCATTCGATACATAACATATCCCAGCTTATTGGCCCTAAAAAGAATAAGTTATTAGAATTTCAACAAGCTTAGGTCACACCTTCACTCTGTACTCGGTGTAACCTCTGAACAAATAAATGTTTTGCAAAAATGAATGAAAACAATAACTTACTTGGATCGAAAACCAGCTGTTCCATAATGTATGTCGGCTTTTTCAGTCTTTGGATGCATTTCTCGTGCGAAAGCGTAAACAGTTCTAAAACTTGCCATGTTGGTTGATACACAGCTTGATAACTTTTTCAGTTGTTTCGTGTAGCCGGACCGGGCCGGTTTGCCTTTCTAAAACCTTTTCCTTTCGAAAATCGAATGGGGGAAATCGAATGTACACGCCGGTTCAAGCGAGACGTTACTACTGCATGTACTGCATGAACATGAATAAAACAGAATGGACTAGACTCTAGACTAGATCATAAAATACCGAGAGCGAGTATGAGTAAGTTTAATGGCACGCATGCAGGGGCGGATTGAACTATGAAATCGGGCAGGGGGATTTAAAAACAGCGGCTCTTTTAACTCTGAGAATATTTGTTTATTGTATCATTGTATCTATGGCTATATAAGAAATTGGAACTCGGAGAAATTACATTGGTACTTCAAACCGGATTTGTATTGTCGAAATATCGAAAGTAACGAGTATACGATAACGTGGAATGGAAAACAAATACTGTAAGCGGAAACATGCCCAATATTAGTAAACTAAATTAAAAAAAATTGTGATAGAAGCAAAAAAGCGGCCTTCAGAAAGCTATCGTCCGATGTCTCGATCCGCCTCTGCACGCATGGAAAAATAAAGTATTGGAAACGTCGCTGAATAATACAGAATACGATGGGTGGAGCCGACTATACTAATGCATTCTTATTTTATCTTAAACTCAAGCTCAAAAGCTTTCCCTTTTCATTCGATTGTTAAATAAAAATGAATACAATAAGAAAGAGGAACATGTTTCATTGTGTCTTGTCTTATTTAATGGTTGTACATACAAGTGTAGTACATTTTGTTTGTAAATGATGGGATACACGATAAATTTAATCAATTTTAATAAAAACTGGTCATAAATTCATTTTATATCTTTATAATGTGTGTATATTTATTGTTTGTTTGTTCTTTATTTATGTATAAAATATAAAAAATATTACATTACTTCGATATTAAAAGAGATTCATAACTTCTCTTCGTACTTATTTATTACTCCTAGGCTGCACTCCAAAAGTAAGCGTGAATGTAAAATTTTACGCAAGGTCACTCTCGAGAGTGCCATAGAATATATACTAACAGAAAGTTCACTCCATCATCCGTGTCTTTTACATTGAATTTGGACAGGCCTCGTTTGGTGACCTTCGGCGTGTCTGCCATGTTGTGTGGATGCTGGAATTTGCCGGAAATTTGAATCCGCTATTTGCATTGCGAGGTAAATTCAAATTTCCTGCAAATTCCAACCTCCACACAACATGGCTGACACGAAGTGAACCTTCTGTTCGAATATATTCAGTGGCCATGCTTTAGAACACTGGAGAGTATACATTGGTTAAAATTTTACCCACAATCTGACTTTTGTACTATAAAATAAAAAAAAACTAGAAAACTATTTATACTTATCAAAACTACAGAATACTTGACGTACTTGGACGGACTGTTATGTCAGAAATTACGGAGCCGCAATTAAATAAAATCATTTACAATGAAATTAAACGTTACGGTTTAGCATTTTCCATTTTGCATGAACTTTGATTAATCTCAAAAGAAATTAATTTAAAAAAATTGATAACTACGCAGGTACTTGCATGCCTGTTCCACTAAAACACATTTTGTTACATTACTATAAAAATAAATGACTGACAAAGTCAACATCCGAAAGAATTAAGTGATAAAGTGAGAATTACGATTTAGGTATAAGCTTTTTGTGTTGCCACGTTGTCTACCTATATTTAACTCGATCTATTATCTCCATTCATTTTTTTGCGAAATGAATTATTTCATGATCTATCAATAGTATCAATATATGGATTTATTATATATTTATAGATTTACTCTAAGTCACTAAGCATTAGTATACTATGCAATTATTTACACGAATCGATTTAGGCTGCGTTCCATTTGCGCACATATACGGATAAATTCTTAGTAACTTAAGCTGTATTCGTGTTGGACGCTTATAAGCGCATGAAACATGTTCGCTTTAAAGAAATGAGCGCTCAGAAATTAATTCATGGCAATAGGCCATTAAAAAATTGTGGTGCACCATTAGCTTCACGAAACCGTTTCTTTGCTTTCACTTTAACTCGCCAGAAAAGTTAGTTACAAAGAAATACGCCTAATCTAAAGTAATCAACAAAAAATATTGTTTAAGCGCGTAAAGCGTCCAAGCGTCCAACGCGAATACCATCATAGTGTAAGAACTGAGCGCATAAATAATGAACGCGCCCCAATAGAAAATAAGTGTTTTAATTTTTAACAGTTAAAGCTCGAGTTAAGGCACTCGTTGACTTTGAAATTGTATAGTTCCATAAATTTAATCATATTAAGAGTATTCATTGGACGGATCCTTTCTATTTTCTGTTAACGTTTAAGATTCGTAGTATTAGTCATCGTTCTTGCAGCATGGAACATGTGTCATCATTCTCAACTCAGCGTAATTTAGTTTTACGCAGTTAAAAACATTTCAAACATGTTATAATCTGAGGAGTGTTAATACACAAGTTATGACAGTGAGTAATGACACACGCAAGTAATCAGCACCTGCATTACAATCGACGATTCGACGGGCGCGCAAGAAATCTCTGCCTAAATAATCCGAATAGTAGCGATACTGAGGATCAATCGCTTGTAGCTGAGTAGTTGCATCCTGGAATATCAAATCCGTGTACGGGGGCGTTGAATAGAACATACTGAAACTAAAATATACAAAAAAATATATATAATATTCGGTTTTTTTAGGGTTTGGTTGGACTTACCTAAACTCATCGGGAATTTTCCGACCGTAAAACGTCTGTGAGTAAAGAAACAAGTTAATGTACGCGTTGATTTGTGTGTTGTTATATCCTTCGCCACCTCGTGTAACGATAGCGTTCGATTTGACTTTCCCTAGATTACATTTCTGATACTCGTTGACCTCGGCACGTGTCCCATCTGGACACAATAATTCAAAATCATCCATTAAAGCATCCCGCGCCCACCATTCTCTCCGTTTACCACCCGTATTCTCCAATACAGTGGTATGCTTGACGAAAGCAACATGTCCGCCGCCTTCAACCAAACACCGAAACGCACCAGTATGCCCATAATAATCCTCCGATGCATCTCGTCGACAGTAACGAAAACTAGCGCCATGACACAAATGGCACATGTTATCATAAGGCACGCCAGTATTATATTCAGTGCTGATCGCACCGGGTACACAACTTTTTGTAAAATATTCCGCTGCCGCTCGGACGCTGTTGCATCCGTACGGTCGAATCCATCCGTTGCTTATTAGATACGCCAACGGATATACCCAACCGGCAGCGGTATTTATACCACCGTGACATGTGTTTTTGCCTTTCAAATAGGTAATTTCCGTGTCTGGATCGGATTCTTTGGCAACAGCTACAACGTAATATTCGGGACGTTCCAAGTTGTAGACTTCACTCATAAATGGAACTAGATCGAAACTCAAACCGGCCGTGTACACGTCACTGGCGTCGAGAAGTGTTACGTCTGCAGTGCCGGAACGGATTGCTTGCATGCAATGTATTTGCGAATGTCCCTTGTAGCAGACCATTTCGGGTTTTAGAAGCTGAGCTTGGAGTGCCGTGCGCATTTTAACACATTTCTCAAGTTCGACGTCTGAAGTTACGCACAGCGTCATACGATTTACTGGACATTCACGCACGCCCATTATTATATCTAATGATCTGCCCAGATAACCGGAATATGTTTGACGATCTTCCGACAGTGGCAAGAATCGCCTGGTATTATCCTAGAAATTATAAAAACAATTGAATTTCCACATGACCATTTATAAATGAAAAGTTTTTATTGTATAATGCTCAAAATGTAAGTATTTAGTTTTGTTTTCCGTTTCCATTGAAAAAAAAATTCAAATATACAGAGCCTTTAACTAAAAAGCAGTAATTTTCAAAAATATGTATATTGGGTTGCAAACTATAAATCGTGAAAATTGTAGAAAAGACGATATTTTTTTAATTGAACATTTACAAACCTGAATAAGTAGATTGGCGTGAATTCCGTATCTCGGCGAAGACAGGAACAAATTAAAAACTTCATAAAAAGTTTCATTATATCTTGGCCGATAAGTCCTATTGTAATTCAACGGATGGAAGTTATCAGGCTCCCGATCGCGATTATAATTAGTTCCATCTTCATAAGGATCAATATTGATACCGTACTGACCCCTGTTGATATTATAAGGATCTCGATTGAAAGGATTATTATCCCGGTCTCGATCGAAATCTTGTCCGGTGCGATCTCTATCTCTGTCTCTGTCCAAATCTGGATTATTTTGATTGGTTCCGTAAGGACTGTACGGATCAGCATTGCGATTTTTATACGGATTGTCTCGATTTTCGTTATTGTTATTGTTGATGGGGTTACGGTCACCGTAAGGATTATAATTTCCACGTCCGTAGTCTCCGTAGTTTTGTCTCTTGTATCTTATCCGATTGCCAAGTTGATCAAATTCCGGCCTGTCATCGTTAAAAGTATCACGGTCCCTGTCGTAAGTGTTAAGATTCGTGTTATTTGATAACGGGCCGTATCTATCAGCAACTTTCTCTAAGAACTTTTGATATTTCCGTCGCAATTCAATGGATGTTACTGATGTTGTTACAATGGCGTTGGTAGGCACTGTTCCCCAGTTACAGGAACGATAGTCGTCGATTGGACGTCTTGTGCCGTCTTTGCAGAAGAGCTCGAAGGAATCTTTAGATACAGCAGCTAACAAATAAAATAAAAAAATTGAAATTTACATATTAAAATTTATTCTTGAACACTTACTAAATTCTTCACCGCTGGTGAGTGCATGCACCGTGTAATCCTTCAAGAAAGCAATGTCTCCGGCTTCAAGAAGACATCTGAACGCTCCTTCGAAACCTGCGTATGGATCCGTGTCAGTGCACTTGCCACCCGGTACTTTTCCAATGCAAAGTGAACATAACTTATCAGAATTGTCGCCAATGGGATTGTATTTATCGATTAATGCGTTCACGGCACACGATGGCCCGAAGAATTCCGTTGCAGTTTTTACGTGATTGTTGCAATCGATTATATGCATTCCTCCTTCTTTCATTAACTGCACAAAAAATACATAAAAACATAAATAATGACAAAGCTGCGTAAACTGTTTAGAAAATTGTACAGAAATAGTTGGCCAAAATCCCAAGTGAGTGCGCGCTTATAGAATAGAACATTTCTATTGGTGGTGTGGCGAGGCCAATAGAACGCACTCTTTTTGGGAGTGGCCTAACTATGTCTGTTCAAGGAATACAGTATACTTTCAACTTCAACATAGGTAGGTACTTGAAAAAATAAATAAATACCGTGTATATAGGGAGAGTCCATCCAGCCAGAGTTCCAACGCCAGCAAAACAAGCTTTCTTATCTCTAAGCTCCCTTAGAGTAGTTACATCCTTAATCGTACCCTTCTTAATGACAGCAACAGCATAATTATGCTGCAAGCCACCTTCAGCGACTTCCTGAGCAATCGGAATTAAACTGTGATATCTGCCGCCGACGAATACTTCCCCTGCATCCAATGACGTAAAAGTAACTTTCTCAGAATCCAGCAGTTGCATACATTCGGCTTTATTGAATGCCTGATAACAATCCAGTCTAAACTCATCATAGCCGACTCGAATTACGTCTCTTTCGACAGCTTGTGCAAAATGCGAACATTTTCTCTGCTCTTCTCTTCCTACCGTACACCAGGCAATCTTTATTCTTGCATCGTTATCATCTTCAATGAATTGGTGATATGATTCACCTAAAAGAAATTGAAACATGTTTTGAAAAACAAAGTAAAAACTGGAAAAAGTTTAAGACTGAACACTACTAACGTTTTCTACTATTAATTCTACGAGGAAAATAATAAAATGCTGAAACTGAATAAAATAGGTGTGTTGGATTAGTACTTTTGTGCCAGAACCCAGAACATTACTAAATTGACTAATTGGTACATTAATTAAGTTATTTTGTGCTTAGTATATTATTACTTGTGCCCTTGTGCCACATGCCCCGCCTTCTTTGCAATATAATTTCTGATTGAAAGTGGTTTACCTGCTGATAATACAATCACACTAATCACAATTAAAAGGATAAAGAGATAAAATGTCTTTTTGTTTCTCGTCATTTTTATTATTAACTTAATAATTTGAGTCAAAACATTGATGAAATCATAATAACACGCCCTGCACTACTAAAAACACAGGCTTCTTCAAATTGTCGTTTTAACTTTGACTGCTTAAAGTACCGCGTCACCTGTAACTACTAGTTGTATGCGCTTTACACAAGAACAACAAAGACAGGTTTACTCAAGTAGGTTCCAATTTGATTACTCACGTTACTCACGTACGATGAATAACATGCAAGGCTGCATTCGATTTTCATTCCTAATGTTCATAAAGCACGGTTTATAATTCATATAACATTATGAAAACTTATGACATAAATGAAAATCCCTTAACAAAGCGCTTAACATAGAAGTTGGCCAACTCTCAACTTTTTAAGGAATCTTTCCTATTCCTGGCCTTATAATTTAAATATTGTAGATTAATCATTAATGGAGATGTTCCCTGTCCCCCGGATGACCTTCTAATCGAACAGCTGATCCGGACCACTATACCATACAATTAGAACACCTCTGCACATCCAAGGCTCCAAATGTGTTCGTTCGAATGCGTATATTCATTTGCGTTCACAACGAGAACACGAACTCGAACGAAGAGAATTCAAGTCTTGGCCGTACAAAGGTGTTTTTTTATTATCTGTCACAGTGGTCCGGATCAGCATGACAAAACGTAGAACATCTCAAGTATAATTCAAAAACTCTTATTATGTCAATCATAAACCGTCCTGAATTCATGTTCTCCCTTTTCGTGCTCAGTCGAGGAAAAACGAACGTACCTTTAGTAAATAGGCAACTTGTTGAACGCGTGGGACGTGTATTGGTATACGTTGCGAACCTATTAACGAGACAAACATTGGGGCCATTGGGACAAGGGGCAACTTAGTCACTTTCTTTGCCACATCGTTGAATAATTATGAGTTCCGATGTAATGTTTGTTTTGATTTACATATTATTTGTAATATGTATTGTGCATCCACCAGTGGAAGTAGTATCTGCTGGTTTTACAATACCCGTGTTGTTTGAGAAGTTTTTAGGCAATGAAAATGTTGAATTTGTTCAATACCACATCAGAAGAACTGCATTAACCTTACTTTTATATTCATTATTGCCTCTTTTATTTATAATTGGCATTAATACATTTGTAACTGAGGAAACAGCAGCGGTAAGAAACATTTTAAAATGGAATGTATAAATATCAACTACAAACTTGTAAATGTTGTAGCTCGTGGTGTTGATCAAAACCCATCCAACTGTGTATTTGATCGCAACAACAGTAGCAATTGGATTGCCAATACTTGCAATTATTCAGATTTATATATACAAACAAGACTGGTCCAATCATCCCATTGTTAACACACTGAAACGTTTTTCTAATGCGAATACTTCTTGGGATGTGATAGTTACTGATATCAACAACGAATTCAGAAGGTAAAAAGATGCCTGTTGCTCTGAAAACGAGTTAATTTATATAAAAAATTATAGAATCGAAAAGATATGTATCAAAACTAGTCCGATAACAACAGTAATAGCAACGGAAAATTGGATAATCAAAGTGCTACCCTTGAATGTCTTCATAGCACATCAAAGTGATGCATCTCTAACGGTTCAGCATAGCGATACGCATTCATTTTCAATCGAAAATCCAGGCACCTCGCAATACATTACAATTGAAGTGAAGTCCAATCGAGTTGCTTCTTTTCAATTACGTTTGAACGCATTAGATTTCCAAGACATACAAGACCGCGTCACTCGGTCAATTACGATTTTACCTGAGGTCAAGTTTCATCGATCTGTAATCGAAAAGTTTACAGACGCCTTTAAGGATGCTATTAAGGATAATACTAGATATAATAATACAGATGTAAGTATACCTAAATATATTTTATTTGGATCATAAAAACATAAATTTAGATATATCGGTAATATTTTTACCTTTACTGCAATTACGACTTTTTGTTGTAATTTAAAAAAAAGGTGTGTACGTTCGGAAACTAATTTTATAAAGAAAATTTAAGATCATGCGATACAAGATGAAAAAACACCGCTGACAACGTAAATTCTTTAAAAAGTTTATTAAATACGGTGTTTCTTATTTTTTCTATTAAACAAAAAATACAATTTTGTTACTTCCCAGTTTTTGTGCAATTGTCAGTTCCAGCTGAGATCGAGTGTGACAGATGGCAAGATGACAGATGTCATTTAACGTCACTGATAAACTCAAATTGCATAAAAATTTGAAAATTGAAACTATTTAAATAATTACTTAGTAATTAATTAATTCTAGGATTTAGAGTTATGCATAGGGTGCATGCAAAACTCTTCCAACATCAAACTACAAAAATATTGCAGTGACACAGCATCAGAAAGCAATTGTTCCTCGTGTTACTGCAAACCCATGTGGTGCGTCGATTGTTTAGCCAATTGGTTCGCACATCGACAGGATATAACTAAATCCGATACATGGTTATCATCGAAATGTACGTGTCCTACTTGCCGTGCAACATTTTGCATACTTGACGTTTGTCCTATTGATATTAACGAAAATGTTCACTAATCCGCTTTTATCCGTGTAGGTAAGTATAGTCAATTAACTGATTGAATGATTGCAACAACAACAACTAGTAGAAATTGAAACATTTTTGTTGTAATTTGAACGATACTTTTTCAGATTTATGTATTTTTATTGAAGACTTTATTCAAAATTTAAAGTAAAATTTTACTTAAAAGTATAAAAATGTACATAATATATAAAACTATTAGTAATATTACAACACTAAGTCAATTATTTAATAAAAAAGATATTTACTTTCAAGATAATATTCATGTAATGTACATAAGTGTTTAATTAACTTAAAATTATAACTACGTGCCACTTGAATGTTGTTTTCTAAACACATTGCTCGTTTTTATAGAAAAAAAAATTCCACTTGTCCAATCACATGATCTTGCATTATCAGTTATACTTTATTATATTTAATATTTATTTTGTGCAAAGTAGCAAAATTTACGCCATACAAAAACTATTTATAAAATTCGTAATGAATTATTCCCTCTGTACGTACAGCTACGTATACTTTAAATTATTCATATCATTTACAATTTTATCGATATCATCATCATTTTCGAAGAGATTTCCCATCGCTAAAGCACTAGTACGTGGACGTTCTTTGAATTTCATTTTACCACTTTTTGTTAACGAAACTTTTCGCTTTTCCGCGTCAATAGGCATCACATTGTTTGAAAGTACGACATCAGGATGTAGATGTTGTTGTTGTTGTTGTTGTTGTTGTGGTGTATTATCCACTTCTTCTTTCATTGGCATTGGTACACCCATTTTGACTTTTTGCGTCTGTATTGATTTTTGTCTTACTTTTGTTTCTTTTTGTTTTTGAGTACAACATAAAAATTGTAACGCCATGTTTTAATTTTTAATTAATAACTTTTTCGATTCACTTATTATTTTAACCCATACACTGTATGTATCTTGTCTAGTGTTAGAAATTCGATGATTATGCTGTACTCCAAGTATTCATTTTGATATTTCTGTTTAATAACAGCTGGTATATATACACTTTGATAATTTGATAACGGAAAGGATAACGATGATAGGACAAGGATAGGTAGGTAGACTTGTTTCATCGTAATACACGCAATAGACTCATTGTAACGAATTCGAGTTAATCTATGAGTTCGAAACATAGGTACTTGATAATGAACGAGAACTGAATTTGTTTTAAATATAAAAATATAAAAGCTATCGTGCTTCAATCAAAAATGGTTGAAAGTTTTTGTTTTTATTTGTTGTTTTTTTTTGCAACCCAGCAAGTCGACTTTATTATTTTAAATTAGTGACGATTTTACCTCTTTAAATTTCCGATAAAAAGATTGATAAGATCATGATTTTTATATTTTGTTTTGTTTTCTTTTTTTTACAATTTACGAGTTTACTTATATTAAATTAATTAATTTGATTAATTTATTTTTCTAATTTGTTCTACTAAAATTACCTAGTTTAATTAATATTAAATTAACACATTCGATATTCCACTTCAAATTACAAAAAGTAACATTAAACTACGTAAAACTACTCAGAGTTGTTCTGAACTACTCTTGAGTAGTTTAAACAGCTATTGGCTAAAGGTGCGTTTACAATTGCGGAAATGAAATTCCAGAGAATTTGTGTTTGTTTGAAAAATGTAACAATTGTGGGAATGCGCAAATGTTGAACCGTTTGGAACTTTTGCGGTTCGGAAGAAACTTTGTTTTCTAATATGGTGGAGGGAAAAAAGTAAGTGAGGTTATGTTTCAGATAATTTTCAGTTTCGACGATCAGAAGGTCGAAGCAAACTCTCCACAATTTTAATTCTACAAATTGTGAATGCACTTTTACCTTTTACATATTAACTTTCATGTTGTCTTTGCTACTTCTTGGTGAATCGTTGCTCACGCTTGCGTTTTCGTTCGTCCGTAGACTTAACGGTGTATTTGGCGCCGAATTATTGTAGCTGCTCATGATTATGCCATTGTGAATATTTCTAATGTCCAGCATTGGCTGATTTGCTTCAACTTCGCAACAATCATGCATTTTCTCCATGTGATCGCAATTGTGTTCATCGCACGTCGTGCAAATGGGAAGATTCGGTGTTAAAGCCGAACGCAATCTCTGTAAAATAAAAAATTTCATAAAAAATAGTATTTGGAAAGATATTTCATAATTTTGACTAAAATGAGTAGATCAGATTCGCTGCTTTTGGGACCACCGCCCTGCTTTTCCAGCCGCCACGCCGACCACACCATATAGGGGCAATAAACAAACACAGTAACATCAAATAAACGTTGTATGTTAGAAACAATGCTGTTAAGAACATTGAATGTAAAAAACAGTTTTGTTAAGAACATTGTATGTTAAAAACAATGCTGTTAAGAACATTGACTGTAAGAAACAGTGTTGTTAAGAACATTACATGTTAAAAACAGTGTTGTTAAAAACATTGCATGTTCATTTGATGTTACCTACTGTGTTTGTTTATTGCCCCTAAGGCGAGGTCGGCCTGGCGGCGTTAGGAGGAGGGCGGTGGTCCCAGAACCCGCGAATATTATCTACTAAATTGACTGAAAGTTGAGTAACTTGGGATGTTTTTTAAGGCTGATTAAGAAAAAATTATCAGTTTTAAAATTTGAAGAAATGTCGCACTTACATCTCTAAAAGTTTTACCCTTTGATTTAACTAAACTGTAAATCATGAAAATAGGCAAACAGAATATAGAAAACGATGTTATAATCCATCCGATGGCAATAGCCCAATCAGGATAATGATAAAATCCGTTATTGTAAGTCGGGGATTCGTAGTCGATCATGTAAAAGACCCAAATGGCAAAAATCATCAACGGTGCGGCAATGGTCCAGCAAAATTTGAAATACAGACTTGGTTGTTTTCCAGTCATGTGTTCCACGTTTTTGGAAAGACGCCATACACCATAAAACCATGCGACTGCGATAATTTCCATGAAAGCGACGTACATTATGGAGATCGATGCCGCGTAATGGTCGATTAGTTGAAAGAAGTATATGCCACCCTAAAATGTGTGTTATATAGTTTCAAGTTTCAAATAAAAGAACATTTTGACTAGAAACAAAGTAAAATAGTTAGGTACCTACATTGGTAACATTCGGAAGACCTAGTAGAAATGATACTGTGCAAACCACAAACACCAGAACTTCATGACACATCAAATTCTTTTTGATCCAAACTGGAAATCCATCTTGAATTGATGTTACCACAACCTCCACAATCGCAAACTGAAATAAATAAATATAAATTTATCAAGTTTTTATTTTGCCAATGTTCTTTTTTTTAGGTCTTACTTGACTGTTAAGGGCCAAACACAACAACATGAAGAAAAACAAAACGGCCCAGACATTCGGATGCGGCATTTTCGCCATTGCTTGTGGGAAGACGACAAAAATCAATCCCGGACCTGAAATTTAATAGTTATTTTTATTTCATTTAGGACATTTAAGTGGACACGAGAGTTTCATAAATGTCCACAAATCTTCACAAAAGCCCAAGGTCAAGGTCACAAATTAACCTTAACATTAGGCATAAACAAGATTGTGACTTCTTTGGAGATTCAAGGTTAAATTCTGCAATTCTGGAATTTTTATAAATAAAAATGAAAAAGTGATGTCCGTTTAAGTGTCCTAAATATAGTATGACTTTAAGACGCTATATTATAAAACCGAGTCCTACGGCTACGGCTCGTTTTCCAATGTTGACGAGTTTTATAATGCGTCTTAAAGCATGAATTTCTTATACCATTTTATCTATTTTGCGCTAATTTTAACTGTAAATCAAATATAAATGGACTAGGCAAATAAAAAATATATTTCTAAAGTGCATGGTAGGCAACCCAAATTGCGTTGCTCAAAATGGCCGACGTTTGAACGTGACAGTAGCAGTGTTTAAAAATAACGATTAACGAGAAATCAGTGAATTTAATAACATTTAT
>JARJEB010005470.1:0-18915 GCA_030264535.1 Liometoxenus newtonarum
AGTCAAAGTTGAAGTAAAGTCGTTTAAGTTGTATCCTTAAGTTGTCTCAGTTATAAGTCCTTTTTTATTCATTAAAGTTAAGTTTCATTAAGTCGGTTAAGTAATTGTTTATTAAGTATTTGTTCTATTAGTTCTAGTTTTTATCGATCATTATAATCCATTTCAAATATTAACTATCAATACTTGTGTTTTACAATCAATAAACATTCGTATCATAATTGTAATTTCTACATTAATTTCTATGGATAAAGTACAATATAAATCCTTGCGAATAATTAGATTATTCATTATAAGTTAACTATAAAACACTCTATAGAGGAAGAAATAAATAGGTGAAGGTGTAATAGCTTATTCTCTCCGGTACATTGTTCTGGCACAATAGAAGACCCTCAACTTCTGAACTTCATCTAAACCTTCTCGGGTATTACAAATTTAAACCATTTTATGTTAAAGGTGTTAAAACAATACTGGATGTTACAAAAATCTGAATCAGCATTAACTATGTCACTTATTCTACACATAATATTTACCTGAAGTAGCCAGTAACATCTTCGGTGGAAGGTGGGCAGAATGGCTGAATGTACGTAACAACCATAAATGCACTGAAAAAAAAATTGAATTATTACTTATATTGTTACGCAGAGAAGGGAAAATGATTTTTGACGAAGTCAAATTTAAAAAAAAAAGGAAATTTATTTAAATCTACTCCAAATATTTTTTTTTATAAAATATGTCTTTAACCATTTTACCAAACCATCTATAATAGATTAAGGATTAAGACGACACTCGGAAGGGAAGCAGACGTATAACTGACTCGACCTCAGGTTGATCCTGATTAATGTTCCGAAACATATCGCATTTTCGTTAAATACGTATTTTTATATTCTTAAATTCTTATTCTTTTGATACGTTTTTACTGGGTTGCAGTTTTATTTAATAAAGACGAAACGAATATCCGAGTATAAAAAATTCGAAGCCGTGTTTCGCGACACGTCAGTCAAGTGGCGTTGAAAAACGATGAGAATGAAAAAAATAATATTATGAATTGTGAAATGTTGCGAATACGAATAACAAGAATTCATGAAAGGGGTCCTTTTTCACGTAACAGTTCTGCGCACAACGCAACATTGGACAACGTACAATACAATGTTGGAATTATGATGAATTGCTACCATTAAAACACACTTATCGCACCTATTATAAAAGAATAGGAGGGACATTTTTATTACTATAATTTTTATAATATGCCTATTTGAAATGGAAAGACGTAGAGCTAGTGATTTGGAATTAACGAGACATCAATCAGATAGTAGAGAATTAACGCGCCACATTTTACACTTTTTATTTTAATGTTTCATTCGCTTTTACCTTTGAATTTTGTTTCAGAAAATAGAATTTGAGACTTTTTTAAAAACAATATTCAAACTCTGTGCCAAGATTGGAATTGGAAGGAAGAAACGAGGTTGGTATACCTATTAAGAAGACTTGATATGAGGCCCAAAAAGGCCGAAGCTGCTGACAGAGTGGCAAAACTGGGAATGAGTATTTTTCATTATCAAGAGGGAAAGTTCACATTTCAAGTCTTTTTACAATAGCCAAAATTTGTACTCAAAACTACAATGCAAAGAATACAAGAAACTGTAAACAAAAAAGAAAGAAGTTCATCTAATTAGTTTTCAATGCAAAAAAGTTGAAAAACAATAAAAATTCACACAATCCAAGGAATTCTCTTCCGACGGAGAGGCGAGCAATGCAAGTCAAATATTTGTTTCTAGTTATTTATAGTTTATCTAATCGCCGATTGAATTTGGCAGCGCCTTCCAGGACTTTCCAAGTCACTACCACTTCCACAAAACATAACAGGTACACCGTGCACGCATTTGTTTGACTGTTCAAAATTCGTAACGTAAATCGAGTGGTTCGTTTCCAAATTTATTATCGCAAACCGGACCCTCCTCGAAATTGTTCAGCAGCTACAAATTTTATTGGTGCAGTGTTAGTGATCAACATAAACGTCATTAAACCAATTTTAGCTCCATTAAAATAGCATTTATTCGTTTATTATATATGTAATTTGGAAAGTTAAGAAGCATGTTTTTAGATTGTGACAATACCAATGCAATCGGACCCGAATGCAGACAGTTCGAAAGTCACTACTCTTTTGAAATATTAATAAAAGCAGTACATTTTAAAGAAGCAAATCTTGCACTGCTTATTCTTGGCTTGGAACAATATATAATGCACGAACCGCCCTCGCTTAAGCAGGAACCGCGATGAGCTCCAGCCAACACGATCCGTCCGTAATTCATTTCCCCGTACACTTTCAGGATGGGTTATTACGAGAACTCGCCGTTCTCATGTCGTGCTTTAGTGTTCTCTGTATAAAGAGGCCACTTTTCTACATTTTCCCACCTTCATCGGTTCTTTTTTTTTCCTACGTACCTACCACCAAAAGCCTAATTATCCGATTCGCTTTTTCTCGCATTTTTGGGTTGAACGAGAATGCGAAAAAAGGAAGCTCGTTTTCTGTTCCCTACATTTGATCTTTTGAGGTACGTGTATGTATGTGTTCAAACGCAAGTTTAATTAACCCTCGGGAAAACGAAACGTTTATTCACGCTACGCTTGGAGGTGGAGTGTTTGAGAGCAGAAAAAAAAAGAAATGTTGAAAGAGGAAATGTCGAGTAAAGTGCGGGAAAATCACGCGGCGAATGAATTAGAAGGTGTTACTGTGACCAGCTTTAAGGAGATACTTTCAAGACAAAGTAGATAAGTCTGAATATAAGTAGGACATAGAAAATAGGAAGTGAAAAGAACGACAAAAAAAAAATGTAATAGAAAAAATGAGAACTTACTTCTGTTCCTTGTACTTTCAGTTTCATGTGGTCTTCACGTGTGGTTTTTCCATCCTTACGTTTCTTCCAGCAGTAACCATCACGGCGATAACGTACTTTCTTTCTGCTGTACAACAACATGGAGCCGCTTTTCGGTCTGAAATTGGAATGAATTAAAAATCGGTGTTTAGAAAGACAGATAGATAATTAAAATTGTTTTCAAAATTGCTCCTTCGTGGACCTTAAACGAGCTTCATTCACCGATTCGTTCTTTGGTCCACATGAACCACAAACTGCCAGTGAACACACAAGGCACGCAAACACTTCTTCAACTACGTGCGAATCGAAGAATCGAATGTTTTCTTTTCATCTGCACGAAAAGATGAAAAAGATGACTGAAAAACGTAACGCCAAAAATATGTAAAAAGAAGATTACAACGAGGTGAGGCGCACGCGGTTTGTGATTTATGAATGCGATGCTCCGGCACTTTAAAATTATTAATAGACGCGATATTTTCAGTTTCCAGTTGTTTGGTACACTTCATCTATCTATATCTAGATCTATATCTATGTTGGAAAGTATGCTCGAGGAAGAGAAAGAAAGTTTAAAGAATAATGTGAACCAAAAAGAAAGTAAAGCGCCGAGCGCGCAACCTTCCAAAAGTTAAGTTCCTAAAGCTTTTCGTAACTTATAACTTTCGCAAACGACTTATTACAAAGCTCATCGAATTATTGCCGCATAAAGGCAATTAGTGTGTGATTTAATAACCTGAATACTATATATTTGCCAATTTAAAGTGCTTTATGTGTATACGTCGTACGGCAACTTGGTTTGAGTTTTTTAAAGATTTATTTCATCGCGATATGACGACGACTTTTAATTGGCTTTTATTATTAATAAAATTTACAAAAAAAAAAACAACTTTCTGCGGTCTGATTGCGCATTTTTATTATTTTCGTCATGGTATCGGAATTATTCCTAATGAAGTAAGCTTGGTAAGAGTAATAAAAAGAAATTGATTTTTACCTGATTCTGACCTCCTTGCTTTGCCATTCCGAATGACGATCAAAACTTATTAGAATCGCCGCTATTTCCTGTAAAAAAGAAAAAGAATTATTAATGAAGACATCTAGGAATTTTACTATCAGCACATAACAAAGAGAAACACAATTATTAAAAATAAATCAAAATTAAGAGAGATTTTCACGCAATTTACTGCTTACAGGCATGCTGATGAGTCGAAACCGACTTTTCGTGTTGCGCTGCTTAACATTTAACATTGACAGCAGTACATTGGCTGAGAATCCCACTTTTCCAGAATTATCCAGAAAAATAATAATTTCCTTGCATTCAAACTTTTATTTCTTTATAAAGTGAATTCTTTGAAAATCACTTTCACACATATTTTCCTAATTCTTGTACCTATATATTTCAATTCTGTTTGTTATTCGTTCTCCTTCATCTATAAATGTATTTGTTCCACAACTGTTACCAGTTATGTAATGTTGTCGAGTTGTTATCTAAACAGGAAGGGCGTAATTTACATTTCAGCAATTAACGACCGACTGTGGACGTAATTCAATGGCTTTTCTAACCTTTGCCATTCCACCAACAGCACCAACATACCTATAACCAAGAATATAAGCTTCTCTTTTGAAGATCTTTTATTCAGGTTTATAGGTTTGTGTTTAGCGATTCACGTTTCAAGTTTGTTATCAGACACTAATCCTAGCTAAATTCTTAACAAACCGACAAACGTTCGGTTTTGCCTTTGCGTTTCGATTTTCCTTACTTCGTCCTGTGTTTTCCTTCTATAACATGCTCTGGTAAACGGGCCAGGGAAAATGTGAAATTAATGTTTCCCGTTTCTCTTTCTTTCTCTAATTTTAATCTATAAGTGTTTTCTTAACCCATATCTATTTATAGATACATTTATCGCATTTTAATTTCTTCATTTGTTCTTCCACCTAGATTAAATTAATAAATTATACATCACGAAATTTATTTATTGTGCGACTAGTTTGGCCACTTCATAGTCGCATCATCAGGCACTACAATATTGACAATTTAACCTATCAATGTAATTAATTGTGTAGTATCTAATGATGATGCAAACATGAGGGTGCGAAACTAGTCGCACAATAACTGGATTTAATAAATTTTCTAATGTTCTTCCCCAAGTATAGACATTTTTTTTTTCGTTTGCAAATGCAAAATCGAACAGTTTTAGTTGCTATGTTAATAATGTCATAAATTATCCAAATCCAATGCGTAGCGCGAAAATCGTTAAAACAACAATTTTATTATTCGTGCATTCGAAATGTCTTAAAGGTGGTATTACGATTAAAACCGTCGTCTTTATCGTCATTCTATACTTGGCTATGGGTATCAGGACGAAAGCGCATTCGGCGTGAACAATTAAAGTCGTTTTAATTAGAGCGAAATTGCCGACGTCGGACGTCGAACATTAAAAAAGCTTTTCAGATTTCTTTAAAATTCTGCGTCTTTCCCCCAGGATAGATATGCAAAAATGCTAAGAACTTATGAACATAGAAAAATAATAAACGCTGGTTTGATTTTCAACTGAGAATATGAAGAAAAATCCAAAAAAAAATGCGAGAAAGTAGTAAAACTTAATAATGACTGAGAGTTTATTGTTGTTTGCGAAGGTTACAGGCTGATTTACATCTTTATCAAGTTCGTTTGATATAAATTGCTCTGGTGGTGGAATAAAATAAATCAAATGTTACGAACTACGATTGAAAAGATTAAAGGAAAAGGAAGGAAGGAAAGCTCGCGCTAATTGGGTTGTTAAATAATTACCTATAGCGAAACTCCGACTGTGCTTTACGCAAGTATTTTGGTTTAAAAATGATTTTCTACAAAGCGCGATTGAAAATTAACATGGACTTGTTATTGATTGAAATCCTGATGAATAGCCATTAATGAAAATAATTTCCAGCTAAAAATAAACACGATGGAACATTTTTTTTTGTTGGGAAAGAATTAGGAGCTTGTATTGTTTGTTTAATTTTTAAATAATTATTTAAAACAAACTTTTCTCGGCGCCACGTATCCTACACAAGCTTTTTCATTATTCATTATTAATCTCCGTTTTTTTCACGTGTCCTTTTAATCCTTGTTAGGAAGAAAGCGAACACAGATGTAGGTATATAAGCTGTAGGCTATAACAACAGGAACAATGTTCAGTTCAAAATTAAAATTTCATTAAAATGGATGAAGTTGTGTAATTGCCGATATTGCTGAATGATTAAAACCTTTGTGTATTGGTGGATTAATTATAAATTTGGTCAATGTTACTCACAGGCTATTGCTTTTTACTGTTTCAGGTTTGAGGCAACATAATTTGCGAAATCTGAATCGAAACCATTTCCGGCTCTTGTCACCGCTGACAATGATATTGTTCGAATATTTGGAATTCCGGGATTCCTGACATGCGGTGGACTGTTTAAAGTTTAGACCACTACTCCACACGTGTACCTGGTGTTCAAAAATTAATGAAATCTAGCTGTTTGTGAAATACACACAAATGGCCAATGACATAACCTAACTTCCTAACTACTCAAGCCACTAGATGTCATTCATTTTTGATCACTGTATATATAAACGACAAAACTTTACTTTAATAATTCGAGATACGCCGATGAGATTTACGCATTTCCCAATGAAAATTGAATATGATCAAATGTTTTGTTGAGCT
Organism: Liometoxenus newtonarum; assembly: GCA_030264535.1. Lineage (NCBI taxonomy): Eukaryota > Metazoa > Arthropoda > Insecta > Coleoptera > Staphylinidae > Liometoxenus > Liometoxenus newtonarum. The sequence continues at coordinate 6,557 of JARJEB010005470.1, forward strand.
TAGTCGGAATTGATGGAAAATTCATGCTAATTTCGAATAATAATGTGTGCAAAGCAGAATGTTTATTCACAAATTTCTAGATAAAAGAATAAAGTTCTTTTGAACTTTGTTATTAAATGGAAAAGACAAAAAGACTGTACAATTCGAAAGTTAATATCAAAAGAATTTTCTTTCGACATCGGCAATGTGATTCGATTAATTATTTTGCTTTTGATCTCAAATCAAATCAGATCAAAAGTTCCTGTGTTCTTCGATTCTATTCTCTCCAGGTTTTTTTTTAACACAAGTGAAGTTGCCAAGCAAAATCGTGTTTCTTCCGACGAAAGACCCGACCACCCGACCACCTGACCTACGAAATGATCATTGATATATAGTCAATATCACTATGAGTCGTCTAACATCTAACATCTAACATACTAAAAGCCACTACTAAAGATGGCTTTCCTCTTGGCATTTTGGCCTTCTGCTTATATTCCCCATTCCGCGCAGTGTTTCGATATAAAGAAAGAACTAAATTGTAGGTCGCAGACATTCCCGGATTCCCTCGAGTTTACTTATTTACGAGTGAAACGTCCGTGATGCGCGCCACGCTTGCTTTCTTTCCGTTCTCGTTGTCGGTTCGGTTTTTCAAACGCCGTGGCGAAGAAAAAACGGGCGTGACACAAATTCGAAATGAACGAAATTCGCGAAATCGAAATCCGTCTCTCTTGATCGGTTCTTCCATCTAGTGTATGATATTTCGATGCGTACCCATACTGGGTGTTTCATCAAAAAAATCTCAACATCCTTAGCTATGGGGGTCAGATTATAAATATAAGTAAAAATTGGGTAGTTTTCGTATATAAACAAATTCCCGATACGCTTCCAGCTTTTTGGCGGAACGAAAAATAGGGAGCGAAAGAAATCAAAAACTTAACGATCTCTTCCCTTTCCTTACTCCTTCCTCATCATGTTAAGGAGACAGCATCTTTCCTATCACAAGAATAAATTCTATGAAAAAAAAATTGTATCTGCGAGTAAGAACGGGAATAGTCCTGGAAGTTGGTTATGTAAAAAACCATACACACGCACATCCAATGACAGTATATATTCCCAGGAAATTTATGACTATATATAAGTTTCGCTTCGATGTTTGTAAGTTCGGTTTTTGTTGTGACGTACTTGCTCCGCTGGATGTGGGACCAGAATCATCTACTCTATGGTAAAAATTAAAAAGAGTCATAGCATAATGAAATAATTTGATGGAATTGAAATTTAGATAAGTCAAAAAACCATATTTTATACTTCTTGAAAGGATTTTGGATTTTGTGGAATTCAAATAAAAATAGTTTTGAGTTTTGATGATATTGCATTTATTAGAATAGCCAAAGAGTATTTAAGAAGACCTCCACACATTGGACGATTTGGTCTCTATCCCCCGAAACTCTGTCACAGGCGGTTGGCGGTCTTCGGGAGTAAATTGTGAGTTCACAATGCATCATTATTTATCTTTCCGTGCGAATAGCTTCAAAGCATGGAACGATTGCAGCTCCAACCAGCCAGTGTAGTTAAAGTGATGCTTACAATATCGAATTAAGTTGATTAATGTAAAAGATTTCATTCAAATTATAAAAAAAACAGGTGATTTAATGCAATTTTAGGAAAAAATGATTTTTTTCTTGGTTCTTCATAAAACAGTCATTACAATTGAGATATTCCATGTCATCAAGTGAAAGGTTTGACCTTTATTTGACCCTTCCAATAAAAAGCTGATTGGGATAAAGATGGCGGAAAAAACATACACCTAAAGTCAAAGGTAAAGTAGGTTGGCAACAGTGTTTAGACAATTACAGAGAAGGTAAGAGTCGAAATTGGTAATATTAAAGAGAGTGCTACCAATTCAGCGCTGAATTCTACCAATTGCTTGCTTTTTGAATTCTAGGTCCTCCCCTTTCTACGGCAGAGGCGCCTCCAGCCTTCATAACCATGGATTTTTTTCCGAAGATAGGTCTTTAGGTGGGAGTTTAGTCAGTAAGGGTCTGACATTGGCTACTGGCGGAAATCAGTACTTAACCTATGCACTATCGAAAAAAAAATCGCCAAATCGGCAAATTCACCAAATCTTTATTCCTGTAAAAATCAATTTCCCATGATGGCATCTTAAAAAATCTATTCCATAATCAACAACGTGTTATGGTGAAAAACATCACCGACGACAATTCCAATACTCCAAATACGAAATAATTTCATATTCATGTGCTCGGTTAAAATTTGAAGCCCCGGGAAAATTAATATATTGGAAATTTTGCCTATGACAACGAAAAATAAATTATAAAATATTGACTGTCATTGTCCTTCACTTTTCATTTCAACAGTGTTTTGTTTTTGGTCGTGTTCAGTTTTATTTTTAATCAAACTACCACAAATAGTGAGGGTTGTTGTGTTATTTCAGAGATTGGATCGACGATATTTCGAGTGAGTTGTATCTTTATTTGTGGGAAATTTGTCCTTTTAATGCCCTCCATAAAAGAGTTTTTATGAAGTCCTTTTTTTGCCTTTTCGCTCATGACAATATTTTTCTATAGTGAAACCATGACCTATATCTTAATTTTAACATGGATCTTACAAAGCTTCTGGGAGGCACAGAACATTTTTGTATATAAAAATGTCTTAAAAAAGAAAAATATTAACGGATTTGTTTCCTAGAACGACTTGTTAAAAAATAATATTATTAAGTTAATAAAAATAAAATGTTTTCTTTTCTGAGCTTTTATTATTTGTATTTTTCCCGCCGAATTGCTATTATGTACTTTTCAAGGGCACATGAATATTTATTTCAATCCCTAATAAACCAGTTGCATATGGCCATAAGGGGAAATAATTTTTCTTTGAAATAAAATAAGAAATAGTGCACATTTGGATGATGAAATATATTTGATGAAGAAGGTAGTAGTTTAAATGTTATTAAAATGTGCGGAAATGCGCTCGTTTGTAACGTACGAGTTGTAAAATAAGGAAATGACTAAACATCTAAACTAAACGACTCGATTCGGGATAGCAAAAGGCCTGCATTTGAGCGACGTCATGGGTCGAGGCGAGTTGTTAAACCGTGTGCAGGCGAGGGGCGCGCACTTACACCGCATCACCACATGTGTTTGTTCAGTTCATTGCGATGCTCGTTTCAGTTTTGCACCAACCTTTATGCTATTACTCTCATCACCTCTCTATCATCAAGCATGCACCCGTCGTTCTTCATATAAGGTGTAAGACGCGCTTGTTCCTTCTTCCTTCGCTCTTCCTGTAATCCGCTTCGTGGTATTAGGGAACGTAAACACGAAATGCATTATGCACCAAATAGTACATAACAACTTTAAGCAAGAAGCAACCTGATATTCATATACTCATGTAACAAATTGTACTGGGAGTTGCCAAAATTATCTCCTAAAGAGAAGCTAAATATGCAATACTGTGCAGTAGAGTGAGATGAAGATATATGGCCGGATCTTGAATCAGCTGTTCTGGAATATTCAGTTTTTGACATCAGATCATATCTATATCTTTATATCAATTTAGGCATTCCTGAACACCTGATTTTTAGATCCAGCTCGCTTTCACTCCTTGCACACTATCGAGATATCCAGAAAGCTGTCAATGTCATTTGAGAGACACAAAATGCGTAAGAGAAGCTAAATACGACTACTGTGTAGTGGAGTGAGATGAAGATAGGTACATAACCGGATCTAAATCAGCTGTTCTGGAATGTTCAGTTTTTGACATCCAGGTCATACCTATATCTTTATATCAGGTTAGGCAATCCAGAACAGCTGATTTGAGATCCTGCCAAATTAGCCATTCTAATTTTGACGTCATATCACAAACGTCAACATTTTGCTTGTGTCGTTGCTGAGATCTGCTGTACGTCAATATGGCATTGTGACGAATGCGTTGCATCAGCATAACCAATAATGTGTTTAGTCAGCCTTATATAGACATCATGTTTTCATGCACGAGCAACCGAAATTTGGAGGCCCTTGGGAAGCTCCACACTTTGGACTATTATGCGAAATCAGTTTTGTTATTCGGCCCGGCCACTTATTTTTATCTCGCAGTTTCGCAGTTTCTCGCAAATGTCATTGACAGCGTTTTAGATATACGCAAGGGGTTTACGGAAACTAAACTCGATTGGCATTCGAGTCAATCCAGGGTTGTGCCCGAGAACAAAACTTTTCTGTGAGGGGCGCGCCCCTGAATTGACTCAAATGCTAATCGAGTTCAGTTTCCGTAAACCCCTTTACTTATCTATTACGAACTGGTTAGCATAACCATAAAACAAATTAACCTATAAACTTGTTTGCCGATTCGGGATGGAAAGCGAGAAAATGTTTTTATGAATAAGTTGTAGGAAAACCATATCCACTTAGTATATGAGCGTGTTCTTTCGTTCTTTGTTGTTTTCCGAATAATTCTAAAAGTAAGCACATCGTAAGCCCAACCTATAGTCCTTATCCTCTTATCTGTTAAGTTTTAACGGATACGATGGTCGTTATCTGTTTGGCGCTTCATTATAGCGTCGTGCAGCGATGCCTGTTGAAACGTATAGTTGTAAGGAATCGGAATGGCACGGGCACGAGGAGTTTTTAATGCGCTCGAAATTCCATTTAGCATTTACTATTTACCAGTTAGAAGCGCAATTCGCACACAACGCCAACGAAGAAGATCTGCCATAAACGACACGAAACGAAATGAAAAGGTGAACGTGAAGTAAAGTAAAGTTTACCAACATTATACGATCTTCCAAACGTTCATCGTGTTTATGAAAGTGCATTGCTTGACAGTACAAACTGCACATGCAAATGTGTATGGTCGCGGATTTAACTGCCAAACGAAAGTGTGTAAGATTCAAGAATAACCCTCATTTTAAACATTTACTTCAGTTTAGTTTTACTTATGTATCTTCATCATAGTTTCGCCAAAGTTAAAGAGTCATGCGGGAGGAGGAAGAGAGAGCAACACAATACAGTTCGACGACCATAATGCTTCCTCAGTGTTAGCATATCTAACAAGAGAAAATCAGGATTGCAATTGCAAAGTTAAACTCAGGAAGGGGAACGATATCAATCCCGGACTATACTTTACGTAGAAATCTCTATTTTTCTAGTCGTTACGTTACGTAGGTAGGTAAGTACCGAACGAATCCAAAAACTTTTATCATTTTATGACATGTCGCAATACGAAATGTCAAATATCTACTGATGGAATGATGAAATCGTCGAAGGCATGAGGCGGCGAACATAAAACTGAGAATTTCTGCACTAGTCGATCCCGGATCCATCCATGGTTTTTTGCCCCCCAAAACGATTTTAGTTCTCATTGCATCAAAGCTTTTCAAAACGGAAATTAAATTCTGAAGCAGTTTGAAAAGATATAGGATGCAATTATCCGTTTTATTGGCAAAAAATGCCAATGAAATTGCAAACTATGTCGAATACAAACTTAAATTTTAATCATTTTTCATTTATTTTTAGTTGTAAATGACAACGCAGGAACAGATTTCTAGAAAGGTCGGAAATTAAATTGATTTGCTGCACAAATCACTAAATATAATTTTCCAATTACAAAAACGGCTTGCACTGAAAATAAAAAAGTTTTGAAATAGCAATCGATTAGCAATAAAATGAATAATAAGAAACGTTATTGCTTTTCAGTTCTTCGCAATAACCGATGTGGATATACCTACCTACACGTTTAAAACTACCAAGTACACTAAAGCGAACATAATGGTATTGTAACGTAACGATTTTCTTAAGAACAAAATAAAAATGTTATTTTTGTTTACACTAGCTAGGTCTATGTTATGAGTGCTCTTAATAGAAGTACTTAAACTACTTAAAATGCATGTGTTATGGCAGGCGTCTTGGACAATAAAAGAACTAATTGCATTTGGAACACATCAACACATGAAGAGTTCAAATGCGCAGAGCACAGAAAATTGGAATCGGCTGAGTCTCAACTAAACATTAAAGAGCTGGTGCTGCCATGAAGATGTCAGATGACAAGAGGCAATTCGTCATGATCCAAAATCATGAGTAAGTTCTGTCAAGGATTGTTGGGTATAAATCCACTTTGTTAAGACAAAGTAGAACTAGGTCCTCCCCTTTCTACGACAGAAACCTCCCCTGGCTTCCTTTATATGGAATTTTTTTTCTGAAATTAGTCAATAAGAGTTTGAAAAATCAGAAATTTACTGATGTCAAAATGTAATAAGGGTCATTTCCACTTTCCGATCAAAATTAGTTTTTTCGCTATCAGAGAGTTCCACAAAGTGGTAGTTTATAGTATATGGCGGGAAAGTTGTGCGGTGCGAATCCGTACCGATTTTTTTACGTACGTATTTCTTCTGCTTTGTCTATACCTGTTGTAAGTAGATAAAAGCTAAACGCTTAAAAAAATTTAACGAAACAAAATAACAAACTAACTCACAGAAAGAAAAATAAAAAAAGTAAAGTATTGGAATTGTCGTCAACCTACAGTTGGAATAATTTTTATAATTTCTGCTTTTAACAAATAACATAAACACAAACACAACAAATACTATTACCAAGCGACAATACCAACGACAATATTCAAATTCTACGATTTCTAATACTGTTACAAAAAGTTGGTTTTGTGAAAACTTAAACGACGCTATGGGCTAGAAAAAGGAAAGCAGTTTAGTTTAATTGTTATTTGAAAAAGCGCTAATCGAGCGTAACAAAGAGAAACGAACAAACGTAAAAGTATGTTTAACAACGTCAACGGGAGCCAAAAGCGACGAGCGAAACTCAACGAGATACCGCCATTGGTAATGGCAATACGAAACAAAAGAACATTGAAAAGTCAGTGGACTATTTTTAAGTCCAATAATAGTATCAGCCGTTATTACTTCCATCATAATATTGTTCAGCATTGTATCTACACTCAACATTGAACATTTTACGTTGAGTAGAACTTAGAATGAAATGGAATATGAACCCATGAACGGGATAAGGATCACACCAGTTGAAACAATCAATATAAGAAGGATGTAATTCAGTTTTCCCTGTTATGACGAGAGTTATGATAAAGATAAGATCAATGGGAATGAACAGGAAAGAATAAAAAGTTTTTTACTTTACTTTTTGGGAATTAATAGGATTATTAATTAAATTCACTCGAAGATAGGAACTAATTATATTATAAATTACGTTGTTAATTAAAGTGTTAAATTCCATCCATTAAACAATAGGTTTTTCTCATTTTTATATATGTTTCGTCTCATCATTTGTACCTTTTTTCAACATTTTTTAATCGCATGCCCTTCGCAGTCTGTCCTGGCTTAATAAACAAAAAAAAATTCCCAGCGGAGATCCTTTGAGTGAACAGTGAATAAAAACTCACCTGAAACAAAGTAAACGAGGAAAAAATCCATATAGTAATTATCGTTCAATTACGGTGTCATATTTTCTTCATTAATAAATACTTTGCTGTATTATCACCTTTAATAAACGTGAGATGCGTGAAAGAGATAGAAAGCCGGGAAAACGAAGAGAAAAAAGGATACGAAGCCAAGGCATGCTAACGATGAGATGAAAGTAATCAAGTTTTGCTATATACCTACATAGAAAATAAATAGGTAGAAGCAGTGACAATATTTGCAATGCAAATTTAAATAAAAGAGACTTATATTGGAAGTATAAGAATATATCTCGGAAAAGTTATACGGATAACGGAAACAGGACTTAGGAGTGACGACAACAACAACGAGGAATGAAGATCGAAAAGGAGAATGAAAACAGGAAAGTGTTAAAGAGGGAGAAAATAATATAAGGTATAGTAAAGGAATGAAACGAGCATGGAAGAGTTTTTGTCGCTTTCATTATTTCGTCGTTCTTGTCTCGTCAACGGTAGCCGATTAATTACAAAAATAAATTTGTGCAAAGCGGATGCAAATTAATTCGCCTTCATAATATTCTACAGGAATTGTTATACACAATAATAACGAACGAATCGTGAAATTAAGAATATTAATTTTTTTTTTAAATATGGTTCATTAATAAATGACACAAAGTTAGAATTGTTAGAAGAATATGTCATTGTCCTTTTAAAAAGGCGAAAATATTCATTTCGCTTTTTTATGTATCTTTCATTATGATTTATAGGTCTCCATTTGTTTTCTGATATAGTTTTCTTTTGTATTTATTTATGTGAAAACTGCCCTCTTTTATGCGTAGTAGAGCACGCGCATTAATGTTACAATAAAATACGATAAAAGAATTACCTATTAAAAGTTTGACTAACTGTATTGTATGCATTAGTTGACAGAGAGATGGAGGCCTGAGTTTTGAAACTGAAACTCGAACGATGTCGTCATGCGGCGAAATTGATGTCGAATGGAATGTATCCGACCGTAAAGTCTTTTACGATTGTCGGCTGTTGAAGATTTCAGGCTGGGCCTCGACGAAAACTATTTTGTTTTGTTCCAACATACTGTCAAACCGGTTCCGAACCTAAAATGCCTTAATTATACGAGTACAGTGGCGAGACAGCAAAATGTCACTCGGCCGGTGGAGGGGGTCCAGTAAATAGAAACGGGTCCGAGTGACTGAATCGCCATCCTACGCTCGGCCGAGCGCTCGGTAATATGTTTATACCAACCGAGCACTCGGCCGAGAACAGTCGAATTGTCAACTGATTGCGGACTGTTACGCATGATGCGCACAAAAACGTACAAACTATGTGTTGGAACAGAGCTATAAACATAAATAGCATTAATCCGGGGTTTCATCTTATATTGACTATCAGCCAATGTGTTCCCAGTGATTCCATTGCCCTTTTTCTTATTTTTAGTTGAGCCAATATGAAGATTGGTTCTTGTCCTCCTTAAACTTATATTATTATAGTGATATATTTGTGCTTGTGATAGCTATACAAACACTGGATGTTTACCAAAACACAATTTTCAAAATTATCAAAAACCAACCGATTTTGTTTATTTTTTCTTCAGGTGCAACTGGACAGCCGGCCAGATACCAAATTTCAGTCCGATACGATGCTTGGTTTTCCGCAATTTTGTACACACACACACACAGCCAGGCACACACACACACACACACACACACACACACACATCATCCCAAAAAGCCGATTTTCGACCTAGAGTCAACGGATCTCCACGAATCAAGGAAAAATAAGACTTTAATTTTTTTCATGATCACCTTACTTTCCTATACCTACATAACATACCTTCGGTATGTGGCCGGAAAGTAAAAAGGTATCGTAATCACTGTGGGTGCTATAAATTAAACCTATTTCTAAACCAAATATAACTAAATCAGAACAAATATTAGAATTGACATGTGAACATGAGATTATAGTTGAAACAGAAAACAAAAAATGTAAATTATTGGCATGTGAACTAGAAATTAAAGAAAAAATAAACATCTGGCAATCTTAAATTAAAACTGTTCTGAATTACGTCCGAATACCCGTTTTTCCTTTTATTTATTTATTTATTTCTTTTTATCTTTGCTTTGAATTGGATTGAATTGAAGTTTTACTTTGAGTTTTATTTTGAACCTGAATGGGAGCGGTTCGCGAATGCTAACTCGATACGCGAAGTGCTGGCGTTACTATACTCGTAGTAGCTAGTAGTGATGCGCGTGTGTGTTTTAACGCGTGGCACGGAGCTACGAAGTTACTGTACCTATAGGCGGTGGTGCGCTCTGCGGACTCGGCTCTGCGTAAGTTGATAAATCGAAATGGGGACTTTATTTAAAACTTCAGGTTGGTTCGGGAGTTTAGCTTCGCTTCGCCAGATGGTGTGTAAAGTCCTAAATAGGTACAAACTTAACTAAGTTTACTTACCCCGTAAGCTTAAGATTGCTAAGATGTGGAACACGACAAGAATTCGCAACACGATAATTTTTAAACAGCGAACGATGAACTCGCGGAGTAAAATGCAAAGTGTATTTATTAAATTGCTTACAAACGAATTTCTTTTTATACTCAAACTGGCTTACAATTGATTAACTTCGTTTATTTTCTAACGTAACAATGATACAGAGTTTTGTGAAACTCACGAATACTAATTGTACTGAAACTAATTAAAATGAAATTAACAATGGTTGAATCAAACGACTCGAACGATTGTGAAAGTTGTACTAATTTAACCTGCTTAACAATGAATTTAGAATGAATTAGAATGTTTACTGACTGAATACTGAATTTCGAATTTGGTTAACAAGTCACTTTATATAGTGTTCTTGCTGCTCCTTCCGGCAGTTACATAAGTGGTAGTGACTTACAAGCTCACCAATAGCGAAGCTCTATGATTGAACTTCTAGTTAGAAGCAATGTTCCCTCTAAGCTGCGCGCGTGCGCGCGCGCACTCCCTTTGCCCCTGCCGCACACATGAAATATTTGCCGCGCACAAGAAATATTATCTGAGAGCTTTTTTTGGTCACCGCGCCTTCTCGGATATAGCATTGCTCAGTCTACTGCTCAGTCAAATTATTTTGCGCGCAGTGCACATTCCGGCTTAGTGGGAACATTGGTTAGAAGACAAATAGCAATTGGCTCTACTACTTGTTTCATTAACCAATTAGAGAAGAGTATATCTTAGTTAGTAATAATTTCTCAGTAAGCTCAGACTGCTTCCAAGAAATTGCGTTTTTTAAGCTGAGTCTATTGGTATGCGGTGAGTTCTAAGAAGTCAAGCATTAGTTTGAAGAACTTAACTTAATGAATGGAATACGTATTTTTACTACTGGATAATTTTTCATACTTTGTGTTCTGAGAATCTAGTGCATTAAGCTGGGTCAAAGAACATAGTTTGAATAAATGAATACAATCTGCGTTTTTACGCTTAGGTCATTTTTTGCACTTTGCTTCCGAGAATGCAAGTATAAAGCTAGTTCGGAGAATTTAGTTTTAATTAAAAAATGCAATATGCATTTATACGTCTAGGTAATTTTTACGCTTGCATTTAGGAATCCAAAGTATCATCCCAGTTTAATGAACTTAATTGAAGTATTGTTTCACAGTCTGAGCATACGTTGAGGGGTGCATCACAGCGCGAAGATTTTGTGTTACAATAATGAGTGATTCCGAAGATTCTCTGTAACGGGTGTAAGGGGTGAAGGATTTTTCAATCCAACCCAAATGACAACCTCACCTGCCCGCGGTGCACCCCGGCAATGTCTAACGAGGCTCTGTCGACCGAGCATCTGGAGCATTCCGGTGGAAGAGCCAGAATGAGATAGGGCACTCACTTGCCCTAATAGAGAGAAATCCCTACTAAAGGCGGATGAACCAGACAAAAGTCAACGGCATGTGAATACGGAAGGCAACGGCAAACCACTGCTTTAAAGACCCAGTAGGGTATGCTTAGTATAACCATCACAAACAAAAACAAACAGAGAGTAAAGAAAAAGTAATCACCATGACAATGTTCAAAACAAATTATTCGGGAGTTAAAAGTTCCCCAGTCGGATCTCCGGGGGGAACAGTGGCGAACAAGATCATGAGGATGCCAAACAATAGCATCAAAATCGGGACGTGGAACGCAAGGAACCTGTTTGCTGCAGGTAAATTAGAAAATATAGTAATGGAAATGAAACGACTAGATATAAACATCTTGGGAGTAAGCGATGTTAGATGGCCCGGCAGTGGGAGCTGCGACACAACGAATAGTAAACTCTATTACTCAGGCAATAATGAACCACAACACCTATACGGGCTTGGGGTGATCCTAAGTAAAAACATCCTGAAGTCAGTCTCAAACTTCATACCCTAACATGAACATCATACATATAAACGCACCAACAGCTGACAAAGTAAAGGAAACCATTGACGAATTCTATGCCGAGTTAGATACGACCCTCGGAAACGTTAAAAACAGCGATTTGACCATAATAATGGGTGATTTTAACTCGAAAATAGGCAAAAAAGGTATTGGGACACACAGGCGGGTACTGTCTGGGGGAAAGGAACGAAATAGGAGACCGTTTGATAGAATTTTGTCAAAATAAAGACTTTATGATAGCTTCCACATCGCAGACTGTACTCATGGAAATCTCCGGCAAACACCACAGCAAAAATTGTTAGAAACCAAATAGACTATATCCTCGCCAAAAATCGGTACAAGAATGCAATAACATCGGTGAAAGCATACCCAGGAGAGGACATCAATTCTGACCACAACCCTGTAATACCTAAGCTGCGCATAAAAATGAAAAAAAAAACCACAAAAAGAGCCCGGAGTAACATAGACACAAACCTTCTTAAATACCACAATATTTACCACACAATCAAGAAAGAGGTAAACACATGCTTAAGAAAAAATGACACAATCGAAACAGAGA
>JARJEB010005482.1:0-13627 GCA_030264535.1 Liometoxenus newtonarum
CAATTTATGACATCAAGTACATGACTCTAACAATAACATAATAATCTTGTGTTGTAAACCCAAGGCATACAATCTTGACAGGTCAGGTAGTTTTTCGACATTTTGGGCCGAGTCCGTTACATTTTACTTGTGGGAAATGTTGAACTTCCACAATAGACTTTTTGTATTGTATTGTAGTTAAATAGTTATACGAACATAAAACGTTAATAAGACTATTTTCATTTTTCTCTTGGTTGATTAAAATAATTGCACCAATAATAAAGTTTTAATGATGTTTATTAATGCTTAAAGCAATAAAAAACAAATTGAAACAAAGATAATGCAAAACTTGTTACCATTGGAACAAGAAATTTTAAAAATACAAAACCCAATCATTTTTCAGCTCACTTAAAAATATTAAGTTCTTCCTAACTCTTTCCGAATCATATCAACTAACAAACAAAATCGATGAAAAATGAAATTTTCCTTCATAAAACAATACCAACCAAACATATCTTCTTTATTCGTTTCCTTTTGCCTCTTATCATTATTCCTCTTGTTGCAATTCCATTCCGTGGAATCCCATAAGCATCACTCGGTCAAAAAGCACAAACGCAATCGAAACGTTGCATCCTATCGTGACGAGTTTCTAGATGCGGACGTAACGCGTCCGCATCATCAGAAGAATTACGAATCCTTATTATTGGAGAACAAACATCATATTCGCCATCAGCACGACGTGACGCCATGGCCAGTGAAGAAGGAGGCGATCGTCGAAGGTGATCTTATCATTGGTGGATTGATGATGGTGCACGAACGTGAAGATACTATCACTTGTGGTCCTGTAATGCCACAAGGTGGTATTCAAGCGTTGGAAGCAATGTTGTACACTTTGGATCATGTAAATAACGCAAACAATTCAAAGGATCAACTTCTTCCTGGTGTCAGTCTTGGAGCGCATATCTTGGACGACTGCGATAAGGATACTTATGGTTTGGAGATGGCTGTCGACTTTATTAAAGGTACAAATATATTTTTATTAGATTTTCAGTGCAGAATTAAAAATGTGAAATCGATAAGAAATTCTAAGCCTCACTAGAAAATGTTAGTTTTAGAAGGTGTTTTATTAGTTTTTAATTTTGCCCCCAAAAATGCCCATTAAAATATATGTACGTGTAAATTCTATCTTAGCCGGTTATATTTCAGATTTAAAAAAAGTTGGCATTAGAGATGCAAGCAGGTTGCTCCATCTACGAGCAAAGCGCTGAATAAATGTGAATTAAAGTAAAATAAATGTATTTATTAAAAATCCAAGATACACTGAAAGATACTATTGGCACGGAACAATTCACCAATTTTTTTCGAAAATATTTCGTATGCTAACGAAAAGTTTAGTGAAAATAAAAAAAAGTGACAAGCCACCAGTAGCTCCATCTAGGAGCAGCATTGTTAAATCAATTCTAAATGTCCGAAATATTGAATAAAAATGTTAAACTTGATATTATACCCTAAAAGTGATGATAAAGAGATAAATTAATGCTCTAATTAATTCATTTCATGCTAAAAGACAGTAGATGTAGACAAACATAATTCAATCAAAAATGAAAGGACGAAAACGAAAAGAAATTCAAGAACAAAAGCCCGAAAACGATACGCCCTTGTGTTGCGAATTGTGACGCTTTATATTTTTGTGAATAGATTTCTATTTCACTTCATTTGTTCTATTCCTTGCTTTCCCGTTTTCCTAAAGTCCTAAAACCTTCCATTGTAGCGAAGCATGTGTTGTGACTTTGTATTTTCTATTTTGGTTGCTGACCACTCTCTGTTTTCTTTTCTGTTTTGTTGATTTGATATGTTTGCATTCAATTTTCTTAATGGATTATCACTGTATAGGTACAGCTTTCCCTTTTCAATTTTCATGCTTCTTTATCCCATCCAATTACCCACATTATTCATCCGAAACATTTTCACTTTTGAATTAATATTGTGTTCCGACAAAAATGAAAGTTAAAAGGTTAAAACATGAATGATATGATGAAAACTCCAATAAAAACCTGAATAAAGAAATGAAAAATGGGACTTTAATACCTACATATTTTCTCTAATGACTAATTTTATATAATAGATTCCTAAAAGATAGTCGTTTTGTATTGACAGTCCTTCGGGATATAGAATCAAAGGTACGTCTTGTACCTTTGTACCGTTACATATTCGGTTTTTGATAAAAGGTGATTACTAAATTAACTTAAATGTTCCAAAAAAATTGAATTACTTGTCATTGATTGATCTTTTCTATCTACTTCGATTTTTCACTTAATTATTCAATAGACAGAATTTATAGTTTAACCACGAAACACCAACGCAAATGTAAATATCTAAATGTGAATTAGAAATGTGTAGTAGGTAATGCAATTTTCATAATTAATCAGCAATTTGCATATAAACTATTATTAATTAAAAGCAAAACTGCAAAACTAGTGGCATAATTAATTTTTTTTTTATTTCAATATTAATAAAGTTAGAAATTACCAAACATTTGCCCATCATTATATTTGCTGATTGACCATTAACAATTTGTGTATCTGATTGTGGCATTTTAATCTAATTAATTCAAATATTTCAACATCAAATTTTCAATCTCCTCCGCGATGCATCAAATTTAAATTTCCATTCCGAATTCTGATTATCAACATCGATTTTATAATACATAATCTAGCACCACATGCACTAAGGACAAACTATAAATACATACAACAATAAATACATTACAGTATGATTACAATACTATATTCAATCGTATTCTAGCACGCAGTGATTATTATCATCACGATTTAAATCGTTTGGTTGAAATTTGAAATCGTTTACGATTGTTTGGATGCTCTGCACGAAAGTATATGCTATATAGGTAGGTATTGCTTTTGAATAATCCGATCGATAACTCCTCATCATTCATAATCATAGAAGAAGTGAGGAAGAGAAATTCGATTAGTTTTTCATATTTATTAGGTATAAAATTGATAACACATCTTCATGGTTCATGCTGTGCTGTAACAGTAACAGAGCTGGCTGCGCAACGTAGGCAACCGGACGGGCGTTCTTCTTCGTAGCCATTCGCGTTAACTCGTTCGTGTCCGGCTAGCAGCTGTGAGTAAACCAGAGGGTCGCCTCGGGCTTTGCGGCTATGGTGTGCAAGAGGCCGCAAACGAACCACAAGTGGCTCACTGCTGTAAAACCGATCGCGAACGAATGATGCGAACAGCCACGGAAGAGATTACCCGCTTTGACATCATTATGTCAATTACTTTTATTGAAAACGATTTAAATTCGTTTATCACATATTTGCATTTAATTTTCCCATTCCATCAATCGTAGTCCTTGAAACGTTACTTCGTTTTCGTATTTTTTTTTCGCCTTCCAGCACTTGTGTTGCATTGTTCTGCGTGTAAACAAATCTTTATATGTCGTTTTCGAGTTCGATTTATACTCTAGATTTACTCTATCCATTCTATTGACTCGAGGGGACGGATAAAGTACACCAAAATGTTATTCTTTTCTTATAACTTATTCTTTACTTCGTTTAAGTACAAAACGGCGAATTTTTGTACATTAAATAAAACTACATTCGTGGGTGTGAGAAGCAGTTGAGCACTCATTTCCGATTTTATTTCCTATTTACAAAAACTGAACAACTAAACGTGTGCAAATCTATACTTGCATGAGTACACCGAAAAGGCAAATGTTCCGGAAAAATATGGTGAACATTTGCATTTCGATTACGTGAAAACTGTTTCGGTATATGTGTAAGGAAATGTTGAAAACGTTTTGTTAAGGAAATGGGGGAAATGTGTGGAAATGGGGAAAATTCACTGCGTTAAAAGCTTCCATGACGATGACTCTTGAAACGATGCGGGGAAAGTTCCAGGTGAACTGAACAAACTGTTACATACTTAACATACACTTTTGCTATACGGCCATTCAAATATTTATGTTGCTATCAACATATTTACCTAAGTTTAAGTTCGAAACTTCCGAACAATAATATTAAAATGAAATAATACGTAAGTTTTTTTTTTAAATTTCAATTATAAACTGAGTAAAAGTATTCCTTGACTGTAAATAGCTAAGCCACTCCCCTTAAAGTGCGGAATATATATGAATGGACCAATAGAAATATTCTATTTTATATGAGCGCCCCCTTTTAGAGACTTACCTAACTATTTCCGATCAAGGAAATCTTTTTGTTTAGTGTTTCTTTGGCGAAAATCGTGGAATGGAAAGAATGAAAAGACAACTGAATACGGAAGGACGATTTGGAATTACTTTCAATTTTGCTCGGAAACACGAACACGTAGTCACTCTTGTTTCGTTTAAATGTTATTTTTATGACTACAATTTCGCATTTTGCTCTTTTTCATTTTCATTTTACTATACGGAAATATCGATCGAAACTCTACAGGCTACAAACATATTTTACTTTAACTTTTCTTTTTCTTTTATTTAATTTAACCTGTGAATTAAAATATTATAATTTATTCAAATGACATTAACACATTAACAACATATCAAATCACTGGTTCAGTGCAAAGTCATGAACTTACCAAAAAATAAAAAATGTATTTGTTAACACGAAACTTGCAATAAAAATACAAACTGGGGGGAATTGTGAATATGTTTGTTTGGGCTATTATTGTTTGAATTGTTAGAGTAAAAATGGGTTTTGAAAATAGGAAATAATTAGACAATACCGCATTGGTCTAATAAAACTCTACAAATAACGAACAACAATGTAAAATTATGAAAACTTTATTTGAGGCTGAAATAAAAACATAGCTTTTTTTCAAATTCCTCTGGAATAGAAAAGCAATTGTTTATCTAAAATGCCTTTGGCATTTCTCTTTTTTTCAGTCACATGAATATAATATAAAGCGAATGAAATTGACATTTTAAAGAGAACGAAAGAATTTTTCTTGTTGACTAGTTGGAAAAGTCACCTGGCCGTTTACATTACAGGCTGCATTCATTTGGTCGAGACGTGAGTTGCGACTAGTTTCGCACGATGAGGAGCCGTTGCCTGAAGGAGCTCCTCACCGAGCGAAACTAGTCGCAACTCAAGTCTAAATGATACCATCTTTTTAAATAAATGTGTCTGGAGGTGTTTTCGCGAAGAAGACTAGTAAGCAACAAGTATTAAAATAATTAAAAGAGTTAAATTTTGAAGGAAAATGAAACTTGCTTTATTGTGTTTTATTGTGTTCAAATATATATAATAAAAAGGAAATTGTCGATTAAAAAATCGTATTATTCCGAACGTTTTTATTTCTTTATAAATTTCTTTATAAATAAATGAAAATGGATTTTCCTTGTTATCTAGCATTTGGCAGCAGTTTCTTCCGTCGTATCTTATGGTATCATTGTGTCAGTCAATGGATTTTCAAAGTCGATTCTCAATTTTGTCGATACATATATGTTTTTCGGCGTTCGGTGAAATGTAGTCGGCGTTATTGAATTTCTGTCCCAGCGATCCTGACATCATACAATCACAAAAGGGTCGTCAAAAGTATACCAGCACCTTTTGTACATTGCATAATATTGTTTCCAAACATTTTTACCTTTTATGTTTTGCTTTCACTTTCTTTATTCTCTAATAAATTCTTGTAATCTCACTAAATAATCAAAATTTCAATAAATTGCATTAACACCGTGGTATAAATTTTTTTATTTGAATTGAAAATAGCAATATTCTCATGTAATTGGTAATTTCATATATATTTCAAGTCGTATTTAAAGTTAAAAAAAATCATATTTCTAGGGATGATTTGAATTATTCATCCCTACATTTAAAAAAAAAATTTAAACATGGTTTTTGAGGAGAAAACTTTTTTAAAGTTTGAAATTTGACGTCTTGGTGAATTATCTGGTGAAATAATGATGACTCATAGCATCATAGTAGCTGGGCACTACTTTGCGGCCCCATGTCAGTTGGGACGCGAGGCTCAAATACACGAAGGTAAATTTGGAATTATTATCAGATTACAGTATGGTTAATTTTCTGAAAAATAGTTTGCGCGGCGGATTGAGTGAATGTTCACATCGATGTGCGAAAGCGAATAATAAATATATGAAAAGTTTCGATAAAAGCAAAGAAGAATCATATCTTGCATACCTAGATGCAAATGACTTGTACGGATCTCTGGAACTTGTTTGGTAGATCTTTTAAAATGGCATCGCGTTTACGCGACCTTGTTGATGTTTTAACGCTCTAGCCTGACCGAAGACAGTCTTTGGGCCTGAAGCTTAGTTCATTCGGCCCGATTCGGCCTTGAATCGGTATAGGTCGACAATGCGATGAATCATCTTTATTTCCCGCGGCATAGTACAGTTTAAATCTAGGGTGGATTTTGAAGAGCCATTTTTAACAACAAATAAATTTTTTAAATAATTATTGTTAATACCATGTCGTATAATCAGTTCTTTAGATACTAACGATTTTTGGTACTTTTTCCAATTTTAAAATTCATGCACAAAAACGCCATTGCGAACAAATAGATTTTTAAATGCTCGTTCGCACTTGAACTGAGACTTCGGAGACTTGGGAAAAGTTGGTAAGTTGATGATGCAGACCCGAAACTATATGTAACGCAGGTACGATTTTCTTTCCAATTTAGTTCAACTTATTTCAAGGATTTCAAGAAAATTTGGGAATACGAAGTGAACAGTTCCGAACGAAGGCAATTAGCGCCATTATAGTTACCATCTTTGAAGGAAGTTCCAGCAGTTAGTAGTTGTTTATACTGCTCTTAACAGGTTATTGTAAACTTTTAAGAATTCAAAGTTTTCCATTTCCAGATTATTTCGATAAAAAATTCAATTTACCTTAAAAGGTTTTTCAAAATAAAAGAAAACAAATCAGCTGAAATAATAAAGTGAAGACAACCTATGGGCTGTTGGTGACCAACTTCAGTCCGTTTGATTTACTTTTCCAATTTCATTACGTCACTCAATATAATAATTTAATAGCCTGAAAGAAAACACTGGTTGTATTACGATTAGGAGGTGCAACCAAACTCCAATACGATACTTTGATGTTTGGTTGTAACTAAGTGAGGTTAAAAAGTCTAATGTTGCAAGTTCGGGGTGTGCGATTGACATTACCAATTTCATTATGTAATACCTTGAACGCTCGTAATGAATGTTCGTAAAGACTCGGTTGCCGCGCCGGCTGTTTGTGCGTATTTGTGTGTTTTCCGTAGTCAAGGTCGTCGAAAAACTCGTATTATTGGCTAACTTCAATTTTTTAGGTTAATAATTAGTCAGTAACCTCATTTCATAATAGAGGTCGCCGAACAAAAAAATGTCATTTTATTTAAATTCCTAATATTAAGATTAAAATATTAATAAGTTTACGAAGTTTCGTATAACCAACCATTAAACAAAACATGTTACGTGCTCTCGTCCCAAATGACTTCAGAATTCGCATGATGTTCTATATTAGACATTACCGAGGTATACATAACCTATATTTGCGGTGTATTATGTACATATTCATGTTCATGTAATATACTCGAATGACAATTAACAATATACCCTTCATACACGATGAGACATATACATACGCATATGATGGTTAATAGAGCAGGTACGTAATTTTCGGTCAAATTTACCGGTGGTATTGTTATAGTTGAAATGGTTGATAGTTTAAGTGCCTAATAGACTTGGCAGAGGGTATCCGTACGCGTTTACGCATTATATACCTAGTAGAATATAGCAAATCATGCACAAATTTTCTGTATTCCTTGAACACAAATAGTTAGGCCACTCCCTAAAATAGGGCGCGCATATATAATACAGAATAGAACATTCCTATTGGTCTATTCATATATTTCACGCTCTATAAGAGAGTGGCCTAACTATTTCTGTTCGGGGAGTACAGTATATATGTATTTCATCAATTTAGAAATCATGTCAAAATTTCATATGTATTGAAATTATTTATATTCCTTAATTTGAACTTGAACTAAATTTTTTTCTCTAGTATTTTTGTATTAGAAAATTTTCAAATTTGGATTATCACATGAATTGGCTGATTACAACCATAGACAAACATCTAGATTAATATAATATCTGTTTGACATTCTTATTTGAATACCTTCTTCTTCTTTTTCATTCACAAGTTTATTAAATAGACGGTCTCAGAAAATAATAAATATTAATGTTTAATATCAGTGTCATATGAAAAGATTTATTTATATTCAGTGTCACTCGTAAAAAATTTTGAAGAGAAATTAAGTTTTTAAAGCTAATAAAAAAATCGCTCAAAACATAATACTAACCATCGTGTCACTGAAATTGAAGCAAATGCAAATAAAATAAAAATAAGATGAAAATGAAGCAAAATAAAAGAAAATAAATAAATAAGCCGGTGATTTATTTAGCGCAGCTGCTTATTGGCTGTCTGATTCGTTTGGGGAGAATGCGAATCCGCGCTTGATTGTGAAACTACGGCAATGTTGGAGGAAACTGGAGCTTTGAAGCAATGGTAGACGATAATATAGTGTTGGTTGTCGAGTTGTTGCCAAACTGGAAAAATAAAACGTAACGAATCGCAAGGGGAAATGAGAAAAGTGTGTGCAATGGGATTTGGGAATTAAGTTTATTAAAAAGTTGCCTTCTAGCCGTAGCTGTAGCTTTGTAACTGTAAACTTAGAGGTATTCTGATTCTCACATGGAAACATGAAAGTTACAAAGTTATGTTTGTTTATACTTATATACAAAGGACACAAATGGTGAGTCAAATACAAAGATGTTGAAATTTTAATAGCTTGAATAATCACAAAATTTGCGCTAGAATTTCCTATCCTGAAATTTTCTGGTTATAAAATATTAAAATTCCTTAAAACTTTGAAGACTAATAATTACAAAAATCCCCAATATCTATAATTGTTTCAAACAGATATGAAATTTTTGTGAAGCGCTTTTTTCATTTGGACGTTAACAAATTTACGAAGTTTTCTTATTGATAATGATAAGCCCAATTATTATTGCAAGCACGTTCGAAGATTACGAATCAGAACAGAGGATAATAACTTAAACCCTTAAAGAGTTCTCTCTTTCGTTTTTATTAGCCTCTGAGAGAGGGTTGGTTTAATATCGAATAATAAAGAAGTTAAGATTCATTAGTGATTAGACAGTTACATTCAAGCTTGAGTTAAGCCTGCCTGGAAGAGCCGATCACAGTTTAAACTTTCTCGTCACGTACTGGCCACGCATACGTGCGATGACGAAGTTTCAACTTCCAACAAACGCAGGTCCAAACAAAAAAAAGTTACATAAGTAATGAGTTTATGGTAAAAAATCAAGGAAAAGTGGTAAAACCAACATTCAGGAGGAAACATAATTTCTGCAAAGGAAAAACGTGGAGAATATGAGTCAGAAAGACTCGTAAATAATCTTCAAAAATCGTCTGAATCGAAATCCGACGGATGTCAAAAATATAACCTAAAAGTTTTCTGACAGAATCTTAAATTTTCAATATACCTGCTAACCTTAAATTAATTAATAATATTTTACTAGCACTAGGGCAGGTAGAAGTTGAACTCCTGGTGACATAATCGACTTTTGTGAAACTATAAGTCATGGCATTTACAAATCGTCCAATTTTTGTTTTTTCTTTTCCTCATTAGAAACTGTGGTCGAAATTTGTTCGAGTTATTCGTTAGTCGTTTGCTGGAAATAACTGCACTCTAAAGGAATGTAGAGCTAAAAGGCAACAAACACCACATTTAATTATCTGCTTCGATGAACTAAATAATTTCCGTCGTGCAGATTAAACGAAACCCTTGACGTGGACAACGCTTTAACTCTTTCACATTTTCTACGTGACTCTTAACATTTCTCTTTATTTAATTCTGCCATGGCTACAATAATGCAAGTAAAATACGTGCATAAATGTAGTTATAAAATACGAAACTAAATAAACCCGTCTGCATTCAATGTAACAATGATTTGAACGAAGTTGGAATGAGGTTAGTGAGTTTTGACCGCAACTTCTTTTTATACAATTTCCTATTTAAAATTAAAAACGGTTTCCACTAACTGCCCCAGTGTGTTTTTTGAATTAGTATATGTTTCTAACGGGATACGATCAAAATCCCGACAATCATAATCCAGACGATTAAAATCCTCGACAAATCAGAATCCCGACAAATCCAAATCCCGACAAATTAAAATCCCGACAGACCCAGAACGGTAGGGGGGTTATACCTTATTGGGGTTAACGAGAGGTTAGTCTAAATATACAAAACGTACTTGGTTTTAGCGTACTTCGTTTGTAATATTAATATCTTACTTTGTCGGGATTCTGATTTGTCGGGATTTCGATTTGTCGGGATTATGATCGTCTTAGTTATGATTGTCGGGATTCTGATTGTTGGGACTTCGACCCACACCCGTTTCTAACGAAATAAAATACTTTCAATGGGAATGCAATTTTTCTTTCTATATTTTATTTTAAGATGAGAGCCGAAATGAAAATTCATCAATTTTCGCACTAGTCTAACGATGATGGCTCAAATACGCAAATATAAAAGTAATAAGAAAATATAAACAGGAAACACGGAAAATGAAATCAAAATGTAACACATGACGACATGACATGGCATGACATGACATAAACGCGAGTAAATATTAAATAATGCACCTACACGTGGATAATGATCTCCTTTTTTCTTTCAGTCCAATATTTCAAAGAACGAAGGACATCCGAAAATTGCTTCCATTTTGAATTTGACGTACCTTTGTATATGTTGTTCAGCAATCGCAATTGACTTTAACTGCAGAAATTTTCATAGCAAAACATTCTTTTAAAAACTTTTTCCTGAAATAAAAATGGAATTTAATTTGAAATTCTTACTTCTAAAGTAATTCATTTTTTATCCAGTTTAATGTTCGTTTTATGGTTTATATACTTTATAATGCTTAGAATCCAAAAATGACATGTTTTTCCAATTTTGTAAACATCGTTTTTGAGCGACTTGGAGTCGAAAAAAGTTAAAAAATAATTTTTAGAATTTATTCAAATTAATAAAAATCCGTTAACTTCATTTTTCAGCGATAAGTTTCGTAAAATTCAGAGATGGCAAAACTTCGACTATCACACCCTGTATATTTTTTCAACGTATTTATAAAAAAAAAATTCTCTTCGTAAAATCATGAAATGAAGTAGTTAATTACTGAATACAATAGCTTTAAGCGCAAAGAAGTTATAGGTAATGTCTTCAGTAAATTTTCAATCTTTCAACAATAAATCTTACAATTCATAGCCGGGTGTTAAGGATAGGCTAGAATGTCATACATTATTATAAGAGGGTTGAAAATTATGAGCTTGTAAATTATTATATGTATAACAAGCAAGGCAATATATTACAAACAGCCGAACTTACACACACACACACAAACACACACACACACACATTCAATCTCAATGAAAATTCATAGAGAATTTAGGGACAAAAGCCCCGGAAATATATTAGACTACATCATCTGTCTGCATATGGCTGAGCGTAGACCAGTGATTCTGAAACAGTGTGCCGCGAGATTCTTGAAATCTGTCGTCTTGAGTGTCTAGACCCTATCATACATAAGAGATGTCAGAAAAGTGTGCCGCCAAATTTCTACTAAATTATTAAAAAGTGTACCGTGAGTGGAAAAAAGGTGAGAATCACTGGCTTGGTATTAAGTATTCTCTTGGTGTTAACAATCCGATAAGATGAACTACTATTGAAGGTTAAGAATGAAAACGTGTCTTCATGTAATTTTCAATAAATTTATTAATGACCATTTTCTGGGTAGATGTAGGTAGATCATTCTTTTTTCAGTTGCTGACCTGTTTCCTATTTCTGTTGATTTTTAAACAATGAAGAGAAATTTAAGAATTTATGTGTTATTTATGTACGTAGTTCAAGAGAAAAGTGATGTTAAGAGAGAAACAGCGAAGGGAATTACTTGAGTAATAGAGGGTTCAAAATTTAGTAGGTATGTTTTGTAGAATAAGAAACAGGAAGTATATCAGAAGTTAATTATTTCTAATTAATTTGCAATTTCATTAATTAATTCCTACAGTATGTACCTAAAGTTTGCAAAGTAAAATAATTAGGTTTAGAAAATTAACTCTAGTAAAATTTTTTTTATTAACTATAAAAATAATTTAATTTCCGACCATACACCGAAAATAAATGGTAAGGAAAGATATGTTTGTCAAGATATCGATATGGAATTTTCGAACAATCTTCACGAATCGCGCTACTCTGAGTACGAAAAACTGTTTTTTTTTTGAGTTATGTATGTATGTGATCTGATATCATTAAATTTCTATACAATTTCCACTTTCCAATCAAAATTAGTTTCTAGATCCGAGAGTTCCACGAAGTCGTACCTCGTATTTTTTTTTCAAATGCATGAACTGTTTGACTTATTGAATATTTAAATAATTTAAAATTGATAAAATACAATACCTAATTTCTGAACATGGCAAGGACAACATAATCGGACTTTTTGAATATTTAAATAAACTTGCATAGATAGCGTTCATATTTGAATATTCATTGCGATAACATTCGCATATTTGACTATTAAATAAATATTTCGTAAACAATATTTGTATCTATATTCGACAGTACATATGAATATTAATTATATATTACCCTTGTTGTTCATAAAGGTAAGGTATAGTTTTCAGGACCTGCTGATTGGAAGGTCGTAGAAATAGTAGTTTACCTTACAAAATTGGAAAAGTATTCCATTTCTCACGAGCGCACTAAATTGAAGCACGAGACGAACTCGAGTGCTGCGCATCACGCGAATATGAAAGTGAATCTTTTCCAATCGCTTTTCTTTCGGCCACATTTTTCCATTGAAATATTAATATAATGTTTATAAAACGATTTTGATACAAACTGTCATCGCCATGACACTGATGCAGACACTTGTCATGACATAAAGAACCTGTACGGGAATGTTGTTTTTTGAGCATAGTTATAACGTATTACTTCTTACTTTTGCTTGATAATGGCTAGAATTTGGGTCGGCTGTGAGGAATTGTCACTTTTCTAACTAACTAACCTATGGCGAAAGTGTGGCATTTCATAGTGGGCGTAGAAAATAGTATATTACGTATCTAGAGTGAAAAGTTGCTTGTTGCGCACGATGCGGTAAAGTTATAAACTAGCGGTGTAGCGGCGAGTTTAGTAATCTGCGAGTGCACAATCGCATCTTTTCACTCCTTATTACGTACTATACTTTTTCTACGACCACACAAAATTTTATAAACGCAAAGAAAACAAATCAGCCAAATTAGTAGTGAGGACTTCCCATAGAACACAGGCAAGTTCATCTGGTTGCATGCATTCAGGCGTGACAACTTTATCCGCGCGCTTGACAGCTTCGTCGCCAAATTCAGCTTGTACAAATTACTTTTCCAAGGTCATTTGAAAATAATTTTATAGACTGAAAGCAAACAAACCAAATAAATTAATAAAGTGCGTACGGGATGTATTACTATTAGGAGAAGCATCCAAACTGCAACATGATACTTTAATGTTTCATGGTAAGTAAGTAAGGTTAAAAAAAGGCTATCGTTGACAACTTCATTATG
>JARJEB010005488.1:0-40230 GCA_030264535.1 Liometoxenus newtonarum
GATCGTGCATCGCCACTGCCCACATCCCCACTACCAGTCCGTCGGAGTATCGCTAGCAATACAAACCCACACAGCCATGAGATTGACTCGTTTATTTTACCGTGGTACATAGGCACATCGTACATGCTATGTTCCACGATAAAATAATCGCACGGTATAATAAAAACCTCTTTACGATATGTCATGCTATAAGGCGGCAGAAGTCTTTGCCTCTGTCTCCGTCAACTTCCACTTGAACTAAGAAAACATGTGTTGTATTACATATAATGTTCAATTTAAAAAGGGCACTTAGTTTTCGGCGGAAAGGAAATAAGGTACATTAATTAAAAATTAAAATCACATGTCGCCGCAAAGTGTAGTAAGCGTAAGCGCGACTAGGAAAAGTTACTAATGCAGAACAAACTTGAACACTTTATATTACCCGCTCGTATTTAATATTTAACATAAAAATAATAATACTAGTTTTTTTGTTTGTTCCAGGTAAGTTTCTCATATGGCAATAGAAACCAAATGTCGAATTGCCTATTATATACTTCAGCTGCATTCCGATTGATAAGTTGGACTTTTTAAAATTGTAAAGTTGTAAGTCACGACGACCTCGCACTTTAAATTCAAAACTAATCCTTTTTGAGGATTTATATATCTACATATTAATTAAAATTCATAGATATAGGGACATTAGGGAAGACATTTCTTTAGCTTAATACTTAACAATTAGTTGAAACGACTTTAGGTAGGCTCGTCTTTAAACTTAAACACGCAACGGGACCGTATAACCATCAGGTATGCGTTATGTTGCTTGGGAAATTTTTATAATCCTTTAAATTAAATTTGAGCTTCGGCATAGGTAAGTAATAAGTAATTTGAAACGAAACGGCGGACAGGCGGCTCTTCTTGAAATTTCCACAAACACTTCAGGAGACAGGAATTATCATGATGATAATAACCGCTTGAAACTTTTTATGTAAATTTATGAGATATGGATGGAAGATGGGAATAACTAAGTATGATGTATTTAGGTCATTCGGTATTCACACGCCTGCTGGGCTTAGATATATTTTAGGATTTCGGTACTGTGCGCTGTGGACGAACCAAATTTATGCAAATCAAATTCATTCATTTTAATTTTACGGTTTGTCAGTGAAATACATACAATTGCAATTAATTATTTTCTTTTCTGCAAGATTTACACTTGCAAATTACAATGTATTCTTAAACGATTTTACCGAATTAACAAATTTTTGGCAGGTCGCAGTTTGAACGACAACTCATTAAAATATTGTGATAGAGTTGGCTGCGCAATGTAGGCCACCAGGCGGGCAATATCTTTCGTGGCCGATCGCTCGCGAATATGATGCTCTGGGTAGAGCACTAAAGATGTGCTTTGTTACAATAATTTATACAATTTCATATTTTATTAATTGAAATTGAATATCTACAATTAAATATATTTCATTCATATTCATCATCCATTGTATGGGACTACGACTGGTGACAGCCCAAGGAATCAAAACGCAATTAACATAAACGCATTTGCACCAAGCCTTGGTCTTGACCAAACACGAACAGACATATTGAAGATGGAGAAACGCAGTTTCATTTTGTATTCGGTCGCGAGTCACATTATGTTATTAATTATGATTATGACAAGGGGCCTCTTATCCTTATCGTATATTAACATATAGCGACATGTAAATGTGCGATGGGATTTTTTAATTAAAAAGTTGGTTGTATGTATGCACAGAGCGCGCATTTTCGCTTTTCTCTTTGTAGTCTCTCTTTACTAGTTTCGCCAAACAACAAACAAGCGAGGATAATTTCCTTATCTAAATGACATTGTAAATGAAAGTAATGAAGAATATTTATTACTGAACGATAACGATATTTCGTCTTGAACGTGTGTTATTTGTACGTGCAAATTTTCATAATATGCGAGCATGCTTGACACATACACTATGGCCAAGAACCATCAGAATTTTTTTAATTTTCTAAACATGTACGTTTCGTCCTTTTCAAGCTAAAGTTGCGCCTTTTAGGTCGAAATCACGACCACCGGAGAAAGGCATGCTGATGAGTCCTTATAGGACGAAAGCCCGTACATCTCGTGATTCACGCAAATTAACTTAATAACTCAGCGTCAATGACTCAGACATGTAGGTATGGGCGTTACATCCTATGAGCACTCATCAGCATGTCTGAGTGTGATACTGACTTTTCAAGCGTAAGTTGCGCCTTTTAGGTCGAAACCACCGGAAATTGTTCAATAGACGTAAACATTGTGGCTTGAAAAGTCAGTATCACACTCAAAGGCCAGATGATGAGTCCTCATAGAACAAAACAGCCGTACATGTCTGAGTCATTCTTAGTCTCTGTTAACCAACGCAACATTAACTTGAAAACTCACCGTCCGTGACTCAGTCATGTAGGGCCGTTTCGTCCTCTGAGGACTCATCAGAATGCCTTTGAGTGTGATACTGACTTTTCAAGTCAAAATTTTTTTCTCTACTGAAAAATGTTCGGTGGTTTCGACCTAAAAGGCGTAACTGACTTTGAAAAGTCAGTATCACACTCAAAGGCATGCTGATGAGTCCTCATAGGAAGAGACGACCGTAGGTACAAGTCTGAGTCACTGACGTTGAGTTTTCAAGTTCATGTTGCATTGGTTAACAGAGACTAAGAGAGATTGTTAGATTTTTTAGAAATGAAATTTTCTTAAATTAACTTTTCCCTAAAAATTCCTGAAATGCGGTTCTGATTGTTAGTTATTGGCAAAATGAGAACGAAATTTATTTGAAATTAACACCAATAAACCATCGTAATAACCCCATAAATCTAATCCTCGTCTCCGTACATATATGTGACTATGCAAAGTGAACGAATAAATATAACGACTTGGATTCCATGTTTTAATGAAATCACGAACGACGAGCTTCACGTCGCGTATTACTTATAAGTATTAGGTTTGCCTGCGATGTTGAAGTTGTAAAATTCGCACCACTACTAAAAGCACTTATAAATCAGACACATAACATCGCACATTACTGTTCTTTAAGTGGCCTACAGACGATCAACTTGGTTGGCGACATGGTTCACAAGCAAGTTGATTATTTGTAGGCCGCTTTATACTCTTTACAGTTTACCCCATTAAAGCACAGAAGAATGTATATGCCCCCAAAATATTTTAGTGCAAGTGCAAGTGGTGCGAGGATGCGTGTAGGTGATAATAGAGTTGAAGTCTTTTAATATGATCTTTAAATACTGCTTAGTGCTTATTATATAAAGCTTGATACTTTATGATAATTACGACATGGCTCTATGAATGTGGGTGATGTTGTTGTAGCAGGCGATAGCAATTGCTGAGCGGCAGCAATGTTGGCGGCAGAAAGTCGCGTGCACCGTCAACTCCCATGCGTCCGCCAACCCGTTCATAAATCAGCCCCTATCACCGCTTTTATCTTTATACAAATAATGAACAGCTCTACAGTTACGAGCCTTTGAATTTCCCATACTACTGTTTAACAAAACCACATTATTATTTACACAGTCCTATACAACATATCTTTGTTAATATTTTGAGAAAAATAAAAATAATTAAATGTTGGACTTATAATACTCAAAGGCATGCTGATGAGTCCTCATTGGACGAAACGGCTGTACATGGCTGAGTCACTCTTAGTCTTTGTTAACCAACGCGCAGTATTAACTTGAAATCTCAGCGTTAGTGACTCAGCCATGTACGCCCGTTTCGCCCTATGAGGACTCATCAGCATGCCTTTGAGTGTGAAACTGACTTTTCAAGTGAAAGTTGCGCCTTTTGGATCGAAACCACCGTGTATAAGCAATGATTATCTTAATAAGTAAATACATATTGTTGGAACACTCACTATATTTTAGTTTTTTCTGCAATACTTTGACTTGGTATAATTTAACCAACATATTTGTAGTTTTCTATCCTCTTCCTACTTTCTTTTGTAGATATTGTTATTATATGACGATATAGCTTTATTCCGGATTTCTTTCTTAGGAAATAGGAAATACCAACAACGCAAAAAAGAAAAACAGAGCGAATTTGAATAATACATTTATTTACTTATGTCGTGTTGTAAATTGTATATAATTCTATTAAAACATGCCTAGTTTAGATTAAAAATTCCGTGACATTTAATAGCAAGATTATGATAAAGCTGACCAGTATTCGTAAATATATATGTATATTCAGGCGATTGCGATACAAAGTACAAAGTGAATGTTGTATTTTTGTTTGATTATTTCATAAAACTACCACACAAAACGCGATTTCCGCGCGGTGAAACGTCCACCTCAACAGTATTTTATCAAAAACACAAATAGTTAATAAAATCATAAAATAAGGTAAGTAATCCGTTTAGTAGCTTTTATTATTTAGATAGATATAATTTCCGCCTCGAGTTAAGTTTAGCTTTTGTAGTTTTCAACATTTTAACAACTTTTTTATCATTTCTCATGTAAATAAGTATACTGGGTGTCTAAACTAAAATCCGACATAGGATTTAGCGTTCCATTGTATTTGCGACAAGCAATTATACTGTATGGGAGTATGGGCATGAATGTAATCAAGGTAGGCAATCAAGAATGCAAATAAATATCATTTTGTCTTCTGTCAAAAAATGAAACCTTATTATTTTCATTCATTCACAAGAAGACAAAATTAATCGAGTTTAAGGTAATCAATGCAATTATAAAGCATTGAATAATAACAAAGAAGTTTCATTTGACAGAATGATATTTATTTGTATTCTTGGTTGCCTACCTCAGTTCCATATCTCATTGCCATACCACGCTAAATCCTATGTTCCATTTCAATTGAGACACCCTGTATACTTTTATATACAGAGGTGAATTAATCCAATTTATTTTCTTTTATACTTTCATTTACTTTTTTACCTATCTACAACACAACCACAACATAAATTATGTCATTTGTTGTGTGTGTGTGCCTGCCTACTTTGGTACCTGTTTGAAAACATCTTGTTAACATAAAGCAAAACATGAAAACCGCGAAAGTAGATTCAACGCTTTTTATAAGGCGCTTGGATATTGGTGGCTATAATCCTTTTAAATCGTTTATTAAAACATCAAATAAAATCTTCAATTAGTGGTAATGCCTTAATACGCTTGAGGTAGCAATTATCTCAGCTTGAGACCGCAACTAAACATTCTATAATTATACATACAACGATGTGCCCTATCGTATCTTATGCGAGGTACATCGGTTCGGTACGACGATGAGCTCAGCTTAAGAAGCTGCAAGTTGCGTTTCCTATTGAGTCATTGAATGAAGAAACGTCGCATTTATACGAAGATAAGTAGGAAACCATTAAGTTTTGGGGGCTTTGAAATGAAACGCGTTCGTAGTCTCGTTCTTATTAATATGCATGAAGGGGCTGCTGATTAGATAAATCGATGATTTTATTGGTATTTGGTTTATGCTTAGTTAAATAAATATACATATATAAATCCGGTATATGGTCCTTCGATGTGTCGCAATGAATGAGGCACCGGAATTCGTCAGAAATATATAAACGTGGAATTGTTAATTGATTCTACTTTGGTATCGTTTTGGGGCTTTCGCAACGTCAAACAAAATATATTGCGACGTAAAAATAATCTAATCCAGGGGTTCTCAAAATGGGTCGCAAATATCTTAAAAATGAATATAGTTGAAGTACATCGTGACATTCACGCATAGGGAAAAAATGATAATTTTCAAAATTGGCTCTCGGATCGCAAAAGTTTGAAAACCTCTGATATATTGATTTTTCCATTTCGCTGTATACGGCCGTCCGACTTATTCTCATTTCTTTTTTAGGTAAATACTTTTTTTTTCATTCTGTTGGTTGTTTTTATTTTCATTATACAGCTCCACCAAAACTCCCGCAGGTACGTCACAGAATACTTATTTATAAGTTAACTGAAAATATATATTTGCACAATTCTTTCTTTTTTATATTTAAATGCATTTTGCCTCACATTTTGCTTTTCTCGGTTTTGTCAACAGAATATCCCAAGCATTTCATATTTCCCCGTTTTACGTAATACTCTGGAGTCTCCACCACCGCATGAAATATTAACTTTTGGAGCTGGGCGACTCTCCTCGACGGTAGTGTTTGTATATTGTACAAACTGAACTCATCATGATGCCATACCGTCTACCGTCGCGATGTGTAAATGTTACAAAATAATATTCGCTTTTCGACCGTTTTTCTCTTATTCTTTTCGCTTTCCACTCTAATGTATGTTTTGCTTTGCGCCTGAGAGCTGTTTCTGGCCACATATACCTATAATATCAACCAACGAAAAGCTTATAGTGGATTAACGTCATATATTATTTAAAGCGAAAATGTTTAAGGAATACCAACCGCCAGACGGTCAGTCCTTTTCCACCTCACATTCGTTTTTCGTTTCGTTTCTTCATCCCATATAGTCCAAAATTTTGTTATGTTAGTTTGTGGCTTGTATATTTTTTTTTTTGAATTCAAGGCAAATTAGTTCGTTGCCGTCAAAACAAAAACTATGCTTTTTCCGACATATTAATTACGAAATTATAGAGGCGGAAGTAAAAAATTAGTCGAAAAAAAACCTTCCTGACAAGATAACAAAAATTTATATGCGTCCAAACGACAATTCTAAACCATTTCAACGTTTTATATGCGTGAATATATTTTTTGTTTGATTCATGGTTGAAAAATAATTGTAAATTCAGCGTCGAGTAAAATGCAATGCATGTGGGTGGAAAAAATTAGTTTCGAATGACATGCAGATGAATTATGTAACGTGTGGGAGTGCGTGTACTCTCGTCGCATATTATAGTCGAAAATTTGTGTATACACATCCGACGGGCGACGTCTGCATAAAATGCGCTCACGTATAGCAATCAGCAAATTTTTCAAAAATGTAACCATCAACAGCGATGCTAAAAAGCCGAACCAAAAGCAAAAAGGATAAAATTGCCCACGAAATTTGTTAATTTTTCGTTTATACGCCTACGCGCGTTGTCAACTCTTTTCGAAAACATTTCAAAAAGTAAAGAGCAACGGGCACGTCATTTTTTATGTCCAACTATAAGTTAATTTACCCTCGTTTAATAATCGGTGTGTACAAGCCTCGACTGCGCGCCCCATCAACGTAAATTGAAAAGTTTCACTTCGTATATTAATCTCTAAGCCAAATTACTTCCACGTCATTAGTGCTCGGAGTATCAGTCAGCATTTCAGCTCTTCGAGACTCTTCGAGCTCTTCGGTGCTTCGTTAATTGTAATTACTTTATCTCGACAGAAGTGAACGTACCCAGTACCTTTAGAAAGAGAGTAAACGAAATTGTTCGTTCACTTTGGAGTTATTCAGCGATGAAAACTAAGTACTATGCACATAGCTTCGAACTGCTTGTGCTTGGAAAGTTTTGACAGCAGAACGACTCGTTCATATCTCAAAACATTTTCGTGAAAAATCACAAACGATTTCGTTTAAAGGCTCATTCATAATTCATTGTGCTGATGGTACTGGCAAATGGCAACACGGTGCTTCGCGATAGATGGTTTGGTATTAATCAAGCGATATTTTCCACAAACATAATATTTTCTTTTTCATATTTGTATTCATATTGAAAATGGTAAATTGGTAAATGGTAAATCTTTCTATCTTGTGTTCGCTAAAAAGAAGGATGTTATATTGCAAGTCAAATGTGTTGAATCAGTTTGCTTGTCAAATATGCATGTTATTAGCCATGTTCATGTAGGTTCAGAAAACATAAAGTAATTTATGAATTATTGCGGTTCATGGGCTCGTAAAAGGCGTCGAAGGATTGTTTCCTCTCGACAAATTACAAATGACTTATGTTCCAAGGTAGGTATAGGTACGTAAGTACATAGATATTCTAATGCGATGGACGATCCTTAAAATTGAACATAATTTAAATGAAATTACATTCCGGACGCATTCCTAAACTAACAAATGGTGCCTTTCAAATCTATTAATATTTATCACTTTCATATTAAAAATTAAGTGTGTTTGATCGCACTTTCCTATCGAACTACTCAAAATATCATTCGTAGCTATATGGTTAGAGCAAGGTCCCGGAAAGCCGTCGATGTGAGAATTAAATAACATTGACGCAAGATTTGACATTATTTAAATGTTTTTATTTTATTTTTTTTAAATTTTTTATTTAAATATTTAATGTATCAATTCTATTATGATTTTCTGCGAAGAAAAATATTCCAGGGGTTAGTTTAAAATTATGCTACATGGACACTGACAGCTTTATTCTATATATGCGCTCATACGATGTTTATAAATTAATTAAAGATAACGCGGAACATTTCGATACCTCTAATTTTCATGAAAATAATCCCTACGATATTCCTTTACAAAACAAAGCCATTCCTGGTCTGTTTAAGGATGAATTCGGTGGCATATTAATGATTGAATTTCTCGGATTAAGAGCAAAGATGTATGCCTAAATGACAGAGGCAGGAGAGGTAAAGGGTCCTTATTCGGTTTAACTAGAAGTTAGTGGTAAACACACAAAACGTACTTGGTTTTAGCGTACTTGGTTTGGTTCTTGAATTTTCGGGCAATTCTCATTTCGGTCAATTGTAATGCGGGGAATTTCATTTTCGGGAAACTATCCTTTCGTGGAAGTGTTATTTCGGTCAATTGTTTTCGGGCAATTCTCCTTGATCCATTTTCCTTAGTGAATTATTTCAAAACATACATTAAAAAGCTTTAATATTCACAAAAAATATTAGTTACTTATCAAAATCATATTCCAAAATGTAAATAATTTTTTTTAAATTTCGATTATGGCGCCAAGCCAGCGCATAATATTTGATTATGTTTCTTATTCCCGTCTCTCGTTGTCGTTCATTAGTCAATGATTTTTTTTGCGTTTGTTTTTTTTTGATATTTTTCGTGTAATTATTGAAGTGCCGTCGTCGTTAATGATCATCGCCTCTTATAGCTCTTGTCTACCTTTGGCGATGGCGTGTCTTTTTGATTGATTAACCTTCAATGTTTCAAATTAACCACCGACCATACAGTCAGTCGGCGTGTTCATCTAATTTTCCATGATTTTTTGACGTATTACAAATACGGATATTACCTCTTCGCTCTTCACCATCCTGTGCCAAGTATAAGAACTGCCCGAGCCTGGTTATCAATAACTTTTATTCCATCACAAACAACAACATCAACTATTGGTCTTTGGTATTATTCATATTTATACAAAGTGTAGTCAAAAATGTGACTTAAGTTAAAATGAAGAATGAAATTGAAATTTTTTTCGTCTGTATACACTCAGTAGCTTGTATTATGAGGAATTAGTCGTTTGTTCAGTTTCTTCGGCTCATCTGACGCAAGTTATCATTATAATCATATTAAGCGGGGTCGTTTAAGGCGAACGAATGCTGTTCGATGGCTTCGATGCCTTTGGGTGTATTCGGGGCGTTCGGTATCTTGCTCAATATTGATTAGCCTCATATATAGGTTTTCTGTCTGACTGTCTGTAGCTGTCTGATGGTGGCGGCGATCTTTTTACTCATCGTCATCACCGAGCTAAGAGCGCCAATGGCGAAATCACTTAAAATCTAGAAATACTTCACTTCAACATTCATAATAAAAATAGCCAAAAACTCGAGTTGAGTTGACAATGAATTTGATACGATCGTAAATGCTCTTGCTCAGATGAAAAGAGAGAAAAAAAAACAATTGTTGATGGTTCGTAACGTAACAAATGTGTCCAGGTGCTAGTCGTGTTCATGAAGAACAATAATTAATTAAGCATTTCGTTACGGCGCGAATTCTCTTCTTAGTCTTTACCTTTTTGCGCTTGTATCACATGTCGTTGCCATGGTTACGATATGCTTTGGTCCTCCGAATCGTTTTTATATCTCGCATCTTTTTAATGCAAAAAGAAATAAATGAAATGAAAAAAAAGTACAAAAAATGAGAAAAGATGTCAAAACATGATTGATGACGTTTGATCAAAAATGCAAAACATATGTAAAAACAAGCGTTAAACAACTTCCGAGGGTGCTTTTTTATCCGATGTTTGTTCAGCCTCGATTGATTTCATTTCAATCCACATAATTCGACTAAAAGTTGAAAACAGTTGAATTCGATAAATTTCCTTTTTCATCCTTTCCCATTTGTTGGTCATTTGTTGCAATCCTTTCAAAAATCCACCCTGTAAAGCAATATGTGCCAATATTAGGGCATAAAAAACGATTCCCCTTTTTTCGTCCTTTTATTTTTATTTTTTTTGTTCGAGTTTTACTTGTCTATCGGTCTATTGGCGGTGCTTTATCTCTGTTAACGCAAAGCCACCCCCGGATGTTCCATCGCTATTTAACCTGTTGGATTCGATTGTGTCGAACATTGAAAAGTTCGAATGGCATTTCCACTTTCCATTTGCGATTATATTAGGGATTGGAAACGTTTTCCCAATCGTTCGGAACATGTAACCCGCAATCATGAAAAGCAACCTGTTGAACTGTGCCACCCCCAAATAAAAATAAAATAATAAATTTTGCTCAATTTTTCATCGCATTGATGATCAAAACTTAATTCTAATTCTTGACTACACTTTGTACAATTAAAATAAGAAAATTACATAAAATGGAAGCCACATATCCATTCGAGGGTTGATTTGATTGATATCTACTTTTGGGAGGAGTAGCTGTACAAATAATTAATCGAAACCCATTGCGCGGCGCTCATCAACTACAGAGAAACCATCTCAAGAAGAAATGAAAGAAATAGATGGGAAGCCTTTGAGTCTTTTGAGATATGACGAAATGAGCATCAAAAAGAAGAAAAAGAAAAGTTTTAAAAAAAGTGCCCCAAAGGTTAATTTGTTGAGTTGCCTCTTCAGCTCTGAGTCCAAGTCAGAAGTCACTTCAAATCACTTCTGATAGCTTAAATACAACCAAATAACAAGAAAAGAAAAGACAAGGCAAGAAGAAAGTAAATCATAGACTACTTGATCGAACCAATTATTTATCGATTCATGCGGCTGGTCTGATTATTACTTTTTTTCGTAATTATGTAGTAAATCAATTGATTTGATTATCATTAATTATTTATCGATAAAAAGAGGTGCAAAATTAGATTTAAGTTAAAATGATTGACTTACGAGCAATCCCATCAGCAAGCATCCATAAATGCCACTTTTGTTTCTGTTTGTTTGAAGCCTAATTATAGTCATGCCGACATATATAGAGAAAATTGATGACTATCGAACGTCCTACTACTTTTTCATCTTTTATCCCATCAAGTTGCAGTAATGCCTGAAAGTTTAAGTAATTTCGTAAAAAATACGATTCGTGTGTAGTATGTGCGTGCGTGCGTGCGTGCGCGTGTGTGTGTGTGTGTGTGTGTGTGTGTGTGTGTATTATTTGTATCGAACTTACTTGATGGTTGTGAGGATGGTTTGAGTCTGAGAAGATGCAACTCAAATTGAACACGGTCGAATGTTATTACCAATGATGCGATGCGATGCGATGCGCGATGCCTTCGTTCAAATGTGATGTGCATCTGGTTCTGGCTGTCTCGAAGTCCCATCTATGGGTTGTTTCTCATCAAAAGCAAAAGCAAAAGCTAGCGTCCGAGCCTAATGTGATTATAATTACACAACCAAACAACCAAAGACTAAGACACACTCTGATGAACGTACCTAAGCCAAAGGAACGATAAAGTTTTAACATTAATATTAAGCGCATCGGGGAGACCCTTTTTATTGGTATTTTCGTATATGAATGCAAACATGCACTTCTCATGATTTCAATGCTCATTTTTAGGTTAGAACTTGCTGTTTTTGACCTTTTGGCGATCTCCTAACCTAAATCAAAATATGTTGTATATTCAGAATTTGAATATTTATAGAGAAAACCTATTTATTGGTTTTTGTTTTCGTACGAATGCAAACCTGCACTTTTCATGATTTCAGTGGCCTTTTTAAGGTTAGAACTTGCTTTTTGGACCTCCTCCAAACCTAGATGAAAATATTTTGGATATATGGAATTTCAATATTTAAAGAGAGAGCTTTTTATTGGTGTTTTGGTATACATAAGAATGCAAACCTGCACTTTCCATATTTTCAAGGCTAATTTGAAGGTTAGGACTTGTTTTTTGACCTGTTGACTCCTAACCTAAATCAAAACTTGTTGAATATTCATAATTTGAATATTTAAAGAGAAAAACCTATTTATTGCTTTTTTTCGTACGAATGCAATGAGATTGTTGATGAGAATGCAAACCTGCTCTTTTCTTTCATGAATTCAGTGCTAATTTTAAGGTTAGAACTTGCTTTTTGGACCTCCTCCGAACCTAAATAAAAATATTTTGAATATATGAAATTTCAATATTTAAAGAGAGAGCTTTTTATTGCTGCTTTCGTATACCTAAGAATGCAAACCTGCACTTCTCACGATTTCAATGCTAATTTTAAGGTTAGAACTTGCTTTCTTGAGCTTAAGACACCCTCCTAACCTAAATCAAAATATGTTAAAAATTCGGAACGTCAATACTTAAATTTTGGCTCAATAAATAAACAAAAAGAACCAACAAACAGAGAAAGAAAAAAGAAAAATTACAAAAGATGATGAGAAATGAGGGAATAATGCTTTAAACTTATAGGTTATCATTAGTTCGAAGGTTTGAACGTTGATGACTTTTTGCTCGAGGCAAACGAATCGGTAAATCGACAAAGAAGCGATTTATAGCATACAAGAACGAATACTAAAATTCAAATGAAGACAAATTGACATTACTAAACATGTCCAACTCCCAGTCGAAACAATTTAGGTGTAAAGTATATTCAAATGAAATTAGGCATTGCTAAAACTCCTGTTTCAAAAATATGTTGTTGCTCTAGGAATTAAAATGGTAATTATATTTTTAGTAAGCTATTTTTTTTTTGATTGAACACAAACAGTAGTCAAGTATTTAAATACATTCAAGTATATCGTGTCTGTCCCTTAGCCTTCGATGCTTCGACCTTCGATCCAGACAGTTTGAAGTGCATCGAGTAGCACACAACTACTAAAAAACCACACAGAACAGAAGCACTGAAGTAATCAAAGAATCAAAGGAGTAAAAATAAAGCAAAATAAAAGATGATGATGACACTATATGATGTGAAGATCGATGAATGATGCTAGAAGTGCATGAAGAGACAACTTCAAGATTGAAGAGTCATCCTTGTTGATTATAATTATTGTTTTCGTCTTCGACGTTCAAAATGTTTCAATTGTGGGTAAATTGGATGTCGTTTCGTTTCAAGTTTGAAGCAATTACATTGAGATCGTTGCCTTGTGATAAAAATTGATGGCGCCTACAATTTTTATTTTTTTTTTTATTTTTTTTTTGTTGAATCACAAAGTAACAAGAGTGGACTGAACGCGACTGAAAATTTAATTTTTATTGATTCATTAGCTCTCATCTACTTTTCATTGATGATATATTTGCAAGTCTTGATTCCTTCATCCCCCCACCCCCTTCATGTTCATGATGAGGATTTTCTCATTCTCTGATCTCATATACCAAACCGAACCGAAACGAAACGAAGCAATATTAGCCCTACTACTACTGCTCCCGCTATGATTGTATGAAATATTAATGAATTGAAAGGTAATGGAATAAATTAATATCTGAAAGCAATATTTACTCCCGCGGACTGACTCTACCCCCGCACTCCCCACTTCGTAGTACCCGTAGTACCTCTTCACAAGCGTCATCTCGACTCGTCATGCCGACTCGACATTCACGAACATAATCAGTGCTGTACTATAGGCACTGGAAAGCGAAGGCCGAGGGATTAGATCCACGGAAATTAAAGAGAATACCTAATCACGAAGGATCAATATTAGTAATTGATTTCGCACATAGATTATACGCACCCCAAACACATGCAAATTCATCGGCATAGGCATTGATGATCCTGGTTTGGTTTAGGACCCCGACCCACCCACTTAGCTAACAGTATACTTACTATAAGGGTGATGAGGGATGGGAAGACCCTGTTTCGTTACGTAGACTACGTCAGTCTACATTTTGTATACAAACACCCACATACACGAAAACACGCAAATTGGGGATGAACAGAGTTAAGTGGAGATATATAGGAATTTATTCAAGAGAGCCAGTAGCGTATTTAGGG
Organism: Liometoxenus newtonarum; assembly: GCA_030264535.1. Taxonomy (NCBI): domain Eukaryota; kingdom Metazoa; phylum Arthropoda; class Insecta; order Coleoptera; family Staphylinidae; genus Liometoxenus; species Liometoxenus newtonarum. Next base: position 14,195 of record JARJEB010005488.1, read on the forward strand.
CACGAAGTGGTCTCGGAGAAAACTTCATGAAACGAAAGCAAGAAGACGCCCCTGGCGTAGAAAGGGAAGGACCTAGATGCTAACAACCAAAGAAGGGTGGTCAGGACATTGAATTCGCGATGAGTGAGGCGATGGAATTGATGGTCGGGGACTCGTGGTCCATTGTTTCGTCAGTTTTGTGAGAAGTTTTGCTCTGAGATGAAGGACAGAGTTAAAGAGGGATGTGGTGTTTGTTGATGAATAAATTTCAGAGTTCCTCTGTCCAGGCCCAATGGACTTGAGGTTATGGCCCAGTTATTAGATATCAGTATACGTGACAACTCGACGACGCAAAGTCGGCGACAGTCAACACGGCGACGGTATACTCGGCTACGGTCAACCCATGACATTCTTAAAGCCGGCACTGTTGACAAGTGCTCCCAGAGAGTTCAAGGAGGGTTAGGTCGTCAGTCTAGAATCTGGATCTAGAGAAATTGTAAAAGGTCTCATCAATATTGTCATCATCGACTTTCACCATACGAGGAGTTGTTTTTCAATTAGCATAAAAGGTGTCTTTGTCCCATCTTCTCCTCACTCCAGGACCTATTCTATTGAAATAGGCTGATCCCTGATACTCTGATTCACAACCCATCGTCTCCACTTATCTTCCTTGATTCTTTCATCTCTACTCTCTACCTATGAGGTTGCCATTTGCTTAGTAAGTATCATACCCATCGGCAATATTAAAATGCAGCTCATGTACTTCCATGCACTGATCATTACACTCCACATTGTCTACCCCTTACCACTCTTTTTGCCCCGCTACTTTCAGTAACTAAATACCTATGTTATTAAACCCTCTAGAATGTATGAATGTATGGATGATTATGCAAAGATGCAAAACACGTAAAATGCTGGAAGGCTCAAAATTTTTCTTGTCTGGTCCTGAAAGAGCACATTCTCTTTACAGATAGAAATTGCAACTATAAGATGTTATCCTTCAGATTGCAGATTGGAACGAACCGTTACAGGTGATACAGTACAGAAATCTCCAGGCTGATGACTCAACTAGGTATATGAAGGAATATTGTGCAGATCGAATTGGTGGTGGATCTTGTAACTGTTCTTCAGTAGATAGGTACAAAGGGAAAAGAACGAGAAGGTTTGAAGCTTCTTATTATGACATTCGCGATCATTTCTCGAAAATTAAAAACGCCTCCGGCATCCTGATGCTTCGTATATATATATTTTTACTCATTCTCTTTGTCCTCCTCCTATGCTCACTCCTTGCAAAGTTCTTTCGAGTTTTCATTTTTTGTTGTTCAACTTGTCGACTATAGAAAAATAATGATTAGGTATTGAATTATTTTTTGATAATGGAAATTTAGGACTTTCATATGGTGCCCCAAACCTTCAATGTGCAATTGACAGATATCCGGCGCGATTTATGTCCTTTTCATACTTCCGAGAATACAAGTAGCAAACCAATTGGAAACAATTGACTGCGGAGCTCTCTACTCTACTCTAAAATCCTTGAACACATTTGAAAATTTCGACTCATGCGAATAAACAACACTCAACGAAATGTGCAGATGAAATGAAATTGAAATATTCAATATTTGAAGTATTTGACGATTTATTGTGTGTGTGTGTCGTTAAAAGAGACAAACAATCGAAGTGCAACTGTTTTTGGCAACTAACAAGCAACATAAATTTAAATATTTGAACATTTAGATAAACATCGAGGTCTTATGGTTTTATCAATTGAACAAAACAAAGCAATTTTAAAATAATTTTTGAGTGTTTGTAGATTTCTTATGTGTATTTATTTTGAATGAAAAATTAACTCTTTGGACACGGATCGAAACCGCAACCTACGGCAATCTAGTGCCAGCTGAACCAACTGCGAAGGAGTCTATGTTGTCTTCTGTGTTAATTTTTTGGTTCACGTACGCGTAGTTTTCGAAAAAGTAACACAGACGAGCAAATCGACTTCTTCTAAGCTCAATAAGTAGAGCTGGCACTAGATATTCTGCAGGTTGCTCGTTCGATCCCACTTGAAAGAGTTAATATCTAATGCCAGCTCTACTAATTGAGCTAGGAAGGTGTATATGTTGTCATCTGTGTTAATTTATTGTATCACGTACGTATTTTTTCGAAAAAGTAACACAGACGATAACATCGACTCCTTCTTAGCTCAATTGGTAGAGCTGGCACTAAATTGGCTGCAGGTCGCGGGTTGGATTCCAGTTGAAAGAGTTAATATCTAGTGCCAGCTCTACTAACTGAGCTGCAAAGGAGTCTATTTTGTCATCTGTGTAAATTTTTTATCCCGTACGTGTTTTTTTCGAAAAAGTAACACAGACGACAGCATCTATTCCTTCTTAGCTCAATTGATAGAGCTGGCACTAGATATGTTACAGGTTGCGGGTTCGATCCCCGTCGAAAGGGTTAATATCTAGTGACAGCTCTACCAATTTAGTTACGAAGGAGCCTATGTCGTCGTTTGTGTTAATTTTTTGTATCACGTACGAGTAATTTTCGAAAAAGTAACACAGACGAGCAAATCGATTTCTTCCAAGCACAATAAGTAGAGCTGGCACTAGATATTTTTCAGGTTGCTGGTTCGATCCCCGTTGAATGAGTGAATATCTACTGCCAGCTCTACTAATTGAGCTAGGAAGGAGTATATGTTGTCATCTGTGTTAATTTTTTGTATCACGTACGTATTTTTTCGAAAAAGTAACACAGACGACAACATCGACTCTTTCTTAGCTCAATTGGTAGAGCTGGCACTAGATATGCTGCAGGTTGGGGGTTCGATCCAGGTCGAAATAATTAATTTTTCCTACAAAATAAACACACTCAAAAATTATTATAAAATTAAATTCTTATAATGAAACACAAAAATCAGTTAAAGCATTTTTATCTCCGAACGTCGTATAAGTGACACATTACATTCTCTGTTGCATGGTGTATAAATGTAGCTTTATAGCGCCTCGATACTTCATATAATTTATACCTCCTAGGCGTATAAGTGAATAATTTATACTCCTAGGCGCATAAAGCTATTGATTCAGACCAATCGGCGTGCAGTACGCAGTAGAGCAGTTGTATGCAACCCAACTGGCGTAAAGGTAACAAACGTCAAATTCCATAGCGTCGACATTCACGAATTGTTTATTCTGATTCAACGACTCAAACGAGATACAACAATTTCTGTTGTTATTTGTTCATTTATTATTACAATTTTGATTAAATTAAATGGCGTTTGGCTCGTAGGAATTGTCCGACTCGCTACGCTTGTCGGTCAACCCTTCCTACTCGCCACACAAAGTGACACTTATACGCTTTATGATATAATCTACTATTACATACTTCGAAATATCTATCTAAAGTCACAGTTTTCAAAAACATATAAGAGTTATAAGTATATGTATATGTATTGAATAATTTATGTTAGTTTTGTAAGTAAGGAGTGAGTTTATCGTTTGTATAATTACGCCATTACACGTAAACCATTTATAAATTCCTTTTCATGATCTACCAGATCGAAAGATACCAACATTTTTCTTTTCTTTTTTAGTTTATACTTTTGTTTAGTTTAGTTGAACATCCGACTTCGATAAACTGGCAGCAGCAGAGCAGCCCGTACCGTTCTTCGTTCTTCGTTCATCAAGTTGATGATGCTCGATGAGTTTAACCACACGTGGTACGAGTAAGTATTGTATGTTAATTACACATCACTGACGGACTGATAATTATACACTATATATACATACATGCGCAAACAGAGAGGAACTATAGTCTTTTGTTCGTAAAGCAATTGAAACTTCAACTTCTGATAAGACGAAGAAGACGAAGAAGAATTAAAGTTGTGCGATGTTCGCTTACCTATGCTTATAAGTTAGTCGGAGTATGTAATGAATTTAAAATAAAAATTTTGTTTCTCTGCTTGAGCGCAAAAGTGATCGAAATTTTAGATAAATGTAAATTCGCAAGTTTCACACGATTACGTTTCTAGTTGAATTTATTAGTTCACTCGTTGGCGAGCAATAACAATAGGAAATAAATTTACGCCGCAAGCAGCATCGTTTTGATTTTGATTTTAGCATTTCTTTGTACCATCTGAAAATTATGCACTAAATAATTTTCTGATAAAGTAGAAAACGGTTTTGTTGCTTTGATTGGTTAAGTTGGTTAATCCCCTTAAAAAAATTTTACACCTAATTTCATGCACTCACTACTTGCATACCATTTTGAAAACGAAGGAATCCACGTTTTTCTTTTAGTACCCGACGTTTTTGTTATGACAGCTTCGCCTCCATCACCTTTTCGGTGTGTTTACGTTAAGGTTGAGAAAAATCACCTCCCAAACCCAACCACCCTCTTTAACTGTATCAAAAGTCCTGCCTTTTCCTTCGCGCAGTTAGAAAGACGTAAAGGACGGTAAAGAAGCCACAAAAAGCGAAAATATCACGCAAAGACGCCGGTGGCGTTTTATATTAGGAAAAGCCTTAATTCGTTTCGACCATCTAAAAACTATAAAATCTTCCCTTTGCCTATCTACTACTCTCTTACTCTTTCTGACTCATATGGGCCACGGAGTTTATTATCTTCAGTTCTTCTTCGTCTTGGACTTGCGAAGAGATCCTTTTTCATAGCACAAATTGTGCATTGTTTTTCGTATTTTTATAGTTATTTGTACGTTTTTATTTGTTTTTTGTTTGTTTTTGCTTTTTGTGTCGAGTAATAGAGGAGTAAAAACGTCGAAGACACATCAAACTCCAGATAGTGGATGAACTGCGGTCGTGGAAAGGCGGCAAAGACGAAAACGATGTTTAGAAGGTGAAAATGTCATAAAATTGCTGCTAAAGGACTGAAAATACGAATGAAATGTTACATGAAAATAGTCGTCTTCGTTGTGTTGAATTTTTTTGTATTCTAAAATTATGCATGAAAACAAACAAAAAGTTTTCTATTCAATTTCATCATTTAAATTAAACAATTGATCACATTTACGAACAACGAGACAACGTAAACATATATGTCGAAAATTAATTGCACTTGTTCCACGAACATGACTTTAAACTTAAAGTTAAACTTAAGCAGAAACTTGTAATATTATTGGCAAAAGCAGAAAGACTTTTGAACGCGAAGCCGATGCGCGATCCGATCATTTATAAATGTAATGCCTTTACTTTACAGAGTTTACACCTTTACACACTTCAAGACAAGGCAAAGACAACAATTTCGCGGGCATCAGGAAGGTAAAAAATAAAACTTTCGAACTTACCTACAATATCTGCGAACCTGAACATATTCGAAGCTGATAAGCTTAAAGTTGCAATCGGCACTTATTTCATTTCAAAAGCACTAAAAGTGTTTCTATAAGAATGTCCACAATGTACTGGAGGAAAAAGGAATAAGGAAAAAGGAAAAGAGACGACAAGCTAAAGAATAGAGGAAGGTGTCGTGTCTCTTGATGCAAAATACGAATTGGCAATTTGTTACGCAATCATTGATCATTAATAAACTTCAGTTCATTATTACCAATTAACAAGGAATATTCATAATAAAGCATTTTCCTTGGACAGAAACAGTTAGGCCAATCCCCAGACAATCGGCCAATGGAAATGAAATGTCTTTCGGAAAGTAGCTTAATTATATTTATATAGCTAGGTCGCACCTTAATTGTGCAGTATATTGTGCGCTTCAACCATTTTTACTAGTTAAACATCAAATTTTATGCACAAACTTCAAACTTGATGTTGACAATAGTCAATGCACATCTGGCGCCCATTTCTGGGTGGAGCTCTAACTAAATCTGTTCGGCGAACGCAGTATAATAAATTCAGGAAAAATATGAAAGAACAATTCTTCTTTTCTTCTTTTAATCGTGGAGCTGACCGAAACAAGTTTAGCTATAGCAACAGTCAATTCACATCTGGCGTCCATTTCTGGGTGGAGCTCTAACTGAATCTGTTCGGCGAACGCAGTATAAAAATTCAGAAAAAAATAAGAAATAAAAATTCTTCTTTTTTTCTTTTAATCGTGGAGCTGATTGAGACAGGTTTATCTATAGCAAGAGTCAATTCACATCTGGCGTCCATTTCTGGGTGGAGCTCTAACTAAATCTGTTCGGCGAACGTAGTATAAAATTCAGGAAATATATGAAATATCAATACTTCTTTTCTTCTTTTAATCGTGGATCTGACTGAGCTAAACTTGCTAACTTGCTAAACTTGTCTCAAGTTTAGCAATAGCAACTGTCAATTCATATCTGACGCCCATTTCTGGGTGGAGCTCTAACTGAATGTGTTCGGTGAACGAAGTATTAAGAATTGAAGAAAAAATATGTAATAACAATTCTTCTTCTTTTCTTCTTTTAATCGTGGAGCTGACCGACCCAAGTTTAGCAATTGCAACAGTCAATTCACATCTGGCGCCCATTTCTGGGCGGAGCTCTAAGTGACTGTATTCGGCGAACGCACTACAGAAATTTAGGAAAAAAGTGAAAGAACAATTCTTCTTTTCTTCTTTTAATCGTGGAGCTGACCGAGACAAGTTTAGCAATTGCACCAGTCAATTCACATCTGGCGTCCATTCCTAGGCGGAGCTCTAACTGACTGTGTTCGGCGAACGCAGTGTAAAATTCAGGAAAAAATATGAAATCAAACATTTCTTCTTCTTGTTTTCTTTTTTAATCGTTGAAACTTCAATACTTGTACACTTTGTTTTACTTATGCTGATTTCACAATTTCATCTTCAGCTTTGCATTTTGGCTACTTCCTCCAGTCGTATCTCTGGTCTTTCTATTTCTAGATGTAGATACATTACTTACGAATTACAAAGTCGTATTAGTTGCTTGTAGCAGAAATTGGAGAATTACTAAAACGATCTATAACTACTATTCCGTGAATTTCTCTCGGCATTGCCTTGCTTTGCCTCAACGTTGGCTCCTGTCCAATTAATAATTGAATATAAATTAGATGCAAGCAAACGTTTCAATAAAATATCAAACGGAATAATTAAATTGTAAATTATTTGCTCACAAACAACGCATTAAACACATTAAAATATTGATTTATTTTACTACATTCAGTAATATCTTAATTTTTGTTCTTGTACGATCCAAACAAGAAAATTCGACTAAATCAAACATAATAAATTTTATTACTGATAAGGAGAAACCAAGAAAACACAAGACTCCAAGATTAAATCATAATATTACCTTTTTCTTCAAAAAAAATAATATTAACTTGGTACACATTAGATTAAGATTGTCAAGAAAATACACGAACAAGTTGTTCATTTCATTCGACTTTATTATATATGAACGAACAGGTTGTTTATTTCGTATTCATGGGAATTACAAATATTTATCTTAGGTAAAACAACTAATAAAATCATGAACGTATCTATTATAAAAATTAAATAATCAACATGTAACAGAAATTTGTTTTATTGCATCTCGAAACTTGACGATTTTTATCAACGAATTATTTAATCAAGTCAAGTCAAGTCACCTGTCTGTATATGTTTTTATGAAAATTTATAGTTTTATAGCACAAATAGAATAAAAATTCGTTGAAACTTTCCTGAAAGCCATCATGAGAGCGCATTGTTAACACCCCCATTAAAAAGAATTAAAAAGAACTCGTTCAAAACGTTCAAATTTGAATGACAATGCGGCCAAACGCATTCGATTTGCTTCTTTTTTTTTACTTTTCATATTCATATTGATTTTTTTTGCTCTTCTTTTGGTTGTATCTTTTTTTTTCTTTAATGCATTCATTCATAATCTATTCATTCATACGTTTCGTATTAATTTAATGCCATCTAGACATATGGGCTTTTATATAATACAAGTTTTTATTTTCGTTTTCGTTTTTCTTGTTTGAATTGAATTCAATTCAATTGAAATGAAACGAATTGAATCCCCGATTGGAATATTTATTCATACACATACCGAAAATTTGTGACCAAGCACGAACTATTCAAATCGTCAAACATAAATCAACAGAATTTATAAAATGAAAAAGAAATTAACAAGCAAAGGGATCAAAGGCGATTTTTACCAAATTAATGCAAGATATTAATTTTTGATCGAATAATGAAAACCTCTTGGAATAAATTAATCAACAAATCGAACTTTCGAATTCACTTTTTTCTTGAGCCTTTCTGTGACCTGAAATTTTTTTTTAAATACTTTGAGAATATTTCTTCGGTTCTTTGTCTTGTCCTTACTCACTTTTCTTTGTTCTTACTTACCAGTCAGTTTAACTGTCTTGTTTATAGCCGCGGCAATGCTATGCTTGGCTTTGTATAATTCTTAATTCTTCATTTGTGCTTATGCTCACGTTGTTTTAATTATATCTAAAGCGGAAGTTAAATATACATGCAGGTATTTTATGTTCGTATGTATGTGTATTAACACTGGGTGTAACCGTAAAAAATCTAAACTGAAATAATATTTCATGAAAGAGTTCTTCGACTTTTTGCTCAACTTTTTTTTAAAAGTCTAAAAACATCATTTTTGAACGATTTGAGCTCAAAATAGGCGAAAAAACGTGTTTTTAGATTTTTTACGAATAAATTCAGTGTTCTTAGACATTTTGTTCACTTTATTTTTAAAAGTCCAAAAACATCATTTTTTAACGAATTCAGCGCAAAATAGTCGAAAAAACGTGTTTTTAGATTTTTTACGGATAAATTCAATGTTAAATTTTCATTGGAAAGTCGAATTGAAATTTATTATGTTTTGATATCTCTGACTTAAATTCTTTGCAATTTCGACTTTCCGATCAACAAAATTACTTTGACGAATGGTCGGAAAGTTCTGAGGTGCAAATTTCATCGATTTGTTTGTGTAACCGTAAACAATCGAAACTGAAATAATTCGCGGCGTTAAATTTTGATTGGAAAGTCCAATTGAAATTTATTATGCAATTTCGACTTTCCGATCAACAAAATTACTTTGACGAATGGTCGGAAAGTTCTGCAGTGCGAATTTCATCGATTTGTTTGTGTAACCGTAAACAATCGAAACTGAAATAATTCGCGGCGTTAAATTTTGATTGGAAAATCCAATTGAAATTTATTATGTTTTGATATCTATGACTAAAATTCTTTGCAATTTCCACTTTCCGATCAACAAAATGTTCGGAAAATTCTGCGGTGCGAATTTCACCAATTTCTTTTACGATCGACGAGTTACACGAAATCGTAGTGGGACCTTTGGCACTAGCGTGCATTTAATCAGTTCGAAGAGTCAATAAGAAGCAGCAATTCCATGGGGCATCAATAATTGATATTCTCTAAATTTTATTTTTTGAATAGTTTCGTTCTTATAACTCTTGGTATAAAGTTGGTTTCGACCGATTCAGGTAGTCATCTTTCAGGTAGTATACCTAATCTCACCTCACACACTCGAACATTCTGGTTTGATAATGTCAAGTCAATGCCAGTGGTGTAGTTAGTTGTATGCAGTGAAATATAGTTAGTAATTGAAGACATATACCTGCATTGAAATTCCAATTGTACATGAATCGTAGATTTATCTATCGGAAGTTCATTGTGAGCATAATCACGGTGCGATGAACATTATAAAGTTTTTGATACAAAATGCGTTTCATTTTGCTCTGATTTAAATAGTTTTTATTTATTTAACAAATTCTATCTACAAAAGTCAAAAACTATCTTTGCAAGCCTATATGTCCTTGCATTTCGTCGTTCGACCAGTAACTTTGGACAAAGACAAACGGACAACGTTATCTTAAAATCTCATAGATATTTGAAATGCGAATTTTTCCCATTTTCATTTCTTTTCCTTTCTTTCCTTTCTTAAACGCGTTCAATCAAGTCAAATCGTTTCCTAACTGGTATAAACACTAGATTGGTCCGCTTCATCGCTTCCCCTTTATTCCACTTTTTTTCCCATGCGTTTTCCTTGTTGATTAAGAAAGGGTTGCCATTGCAATTGCTCACGCTTAACTAACGCATTTCGCGAGTTCCCCTCGTTTTTTTTTCTTCTTCAAAAACTTTTATTTATTTAACGCCATAAATCGCAACATTATCGCACCAGATCTTTATAAATGGGCAAATAGAAACACTGACAACAAAGGGTTCTTAAATAATCGACAACGATATCTAGAAAAAGGATAATGAAAGTGTTCTTCAAATATTTTTAGTTTTCTTGACGATTTCGACGATTTATAATCATATAAGTCATATGTAAATGTTTATTAATACTATAGAATGACATATCGTCCTTTCGTTTCATTCCTTCATTAAATAAGGATCGTATCGTCGATGTCATTTTGTCATTTTAAGGACAACGGATAACATTTACCGTTTTCAAGTTTCAGTTTGCGGAGAACTATAATGTAATATAACTATCCATTGCATTGAAACATGAAAATCTACAAGTAATCCTCGCATTCGTCCTTAATGTAAATCCTTACGTCGTACAAGGCATTACGATATGTCATAACGTGTCGTGTCGTGTCGTGCATTTCTTAAACACAAACGCGTCCAAAACAACGAATTATTCTACAATATCAACTGGTGTCGCTTCATTTCACAATTTATCCCCATCCTTCATGTCCTGTACGAAAGGATAATAGTAGCAGTTACTACCACATCACTCTATCTGACTATAATAATTAATCATTTCGTTATTAATTAATTTATTAACTTTGAAGGAAATAATTATTTTTGTTTAAATATTCATGTACTTACTTTTAATTAGTTCAGATGGCGCTGACTATAAGTAGATATCAGTAAATCCTCATTAGAGAAATCTTCATAATTAACTCCGAGTTTCGTTATTTTTTTTATCTACTTTTTCATTTTTATTATTCAACTTTGAACGAAATAAACAGTTTTTTTAGATATCGTGAAACATAATGCAAGTAATAAGTAGATATCTGTAATTCCTCAGTACAGAAATCTTCATATTTAACTTCGTTTTTCGTTATTTTGTTACTTTTTCATTTTTATTGATCAACTCTGAACGAAATATTAGTTTTTTAGTAGAAATCGTGAAACATAATGCACGTAGTAGAGACTTTTGAAATGTTCAGATGGCGCTTATAATAAGTAGATATCTGTAATTCATCATTACAGAAATCTTCATATTTAATTTCACCATTCTTTATTTTATTATCTATTTTTTCATTTCTATTGATCAACTTTGAATGAAATATTAGTTTTTTGTTAGAAAACGTGAAACATAATGAAAGTAATAGTAACTTTTGACTTGTTCAGATGGCGTTTACAATAAGTAGATATCTATAATTCTTCATTACGGAAATCTTCATATTTAACTTAGATTTTCGTTACTTTTTTATCTACTTTTTCATTTGTATTGTTCAACTTTGCACGAAATAATTGTTTTTTGTTAGAAATCGTGAAACATGAAAGTAATAGTTATTATTGAAATTTTCAAATGGCGCTTACAAAAAGTAGATATCTGTAGTTCCTCATTATAGAAATCTTCATATTTAATTTCACTTTTCGTTATTTTTTATCTATTTTTTCATTTTTATTGATCAACTTTCAACGAAATATTAGTTTTTTGTTAGAAATCGTGAAACATAATGAAAGTAATAGTAACTTGTGAATTGTTCAGATGGCGCTTACAATAAGTAGATATCTGTAATTCCTCATTACAGAAATCTTCATATTTAACTTCGATTTTCGTTATATTTTTATTAATTTTTTTCATTTTTATTGATCTCTGCTCCGCAATCCGGTTAAGTATGGAACATTATGTCCAACATGTCTGTCGTTATGGCATTCTTATACTCAATAAAAGCGATGCATATTATACCCAGCCAGAGTTTAGTTCAGTTCAGCATCGTGGCGCACATAAATAAAGTCATGGGTAATAAATCGTTACAAATTCCACGGTTATAATCCGAGTGTGTGGTCAGTAATAAATAGTTGTCGTTACAGACGCCCCGGTGTGGACGCGGCGAAACGGCTAACAGTATATAAATAATAGAGGTCCCTCTTTTCGATCAAACTGCCCATTGATATGTGCTCCTTTTTCTCATATTCTCATATCCATATTTTTTACTAATATTTCAAAAATGAAGAACTTTGATTTTTTTCATGATCACCTAACTTTCCTATACCTACCTACATACCTTGGGTAAGTTGTCGGAATATAAAAAATGAAATCCGTACTTTTCTTTCTAACTAAGTCAAAAGGAAATTCTTGCCGTTTTTAGAGTAGGTATTGAATATTTTGACAGTAATATCCTGCTGTTTTTCCTGCAGGAATTATATTTTCGATTCGATTGGAATTGGAAAGTTAATAATTTGAATTGGAATAATTGGAAATTATGATTGGATCGGTTCGGTTCGCTTCGGAAAAAAGATGAATTATGAGCGAAAACAAAGCGGGGGGAAATTGGTTAAATTAGTTGCAGACTTCAAGTTTCTTAAAATAAAAGTACAAATGCGAGTGCTACAACAAAACGTACAACAACCCCCCTGCAGTGAGGGCGCAACTGATTCCTATAAATATAAAGAAACAGCACAAATCAAAAATGATATAAATATACAAAGTGTATCATGAAATTTCGAACAAAAAAATAATAATAAATAAAAACCGGAATGTGGGCCAGAATTTTTAAAAGATAAATATTTTATATTTTACATAACACTTTGTATAATGTAAGAACTAAGGTAAAAGTCAAAGGGGGGTTCTCGTCATAAATCAAAAAACTACTGATAATGCGGAACGCGCGCGCGCGCAATTATGAATGCGTCAAAGTGTTATTTATGCGGCCGACATTGACCAGCCACCTGCTGATTGAGAATGAATCTTCCATTTCAACTTGCTTCTTCTTCTTCTTCTTCTTCGTGAAAATCAAGAATCAAAGACCATATGGTTTTGTTAGTGATCCGTATGGTGTGGTAGGCATATTGAAATTTATAAAATGCAATGCAACAAGACATCGAATGGACGAAAACAGAAAAAAAAGATCGAAAAAAATCGAAATGAAATGAATAATAACAAAACGTAAAACTTAAAAGGCTACAAGTTACAGTTCGCCTCAGCACGAGAAGAACGAAGGATGCAATTGGAGATATATTAAATATATAAAGCTATAAAAATAAAAAATTGTTGGATCGTTGGATGCGCGCCGAAGAGTCGAAGATTCATTGGAATCCATGGATGATTGGATTAAATCGATTATTTATGTTTTTCCACTCTGCTCTCTGTCCAATCCACTTCTTTTTTTTGTAAAATCATGACAAGACGATATTTATTGCTTTTATTTTTTTATTCAAGTCCTTTCGAAGGCAGTTTTATATAGAAAAATAAAAATTCCTTGCTTGGATTAATTACTAAGTACTATTTTTAGTAATTTTACAGACAAGGTCGTATTGCACGCAAATTGTTTAAAAATAGAAAATAAAAACTATAAAATGTTTATCGGAAAAATATATCAGTACGAATATGAATATGCGTTGTACGTCATCACCAGCAGAAATATTGATCGTAAAAAATAAAAATAAAACATTAAAATTAATGCCATAGAGCAGCGATAGCAATTTTCGTAAACTTTATTTACAAAGGTCCTTTTCTTCATTCCCAACACCACTTCGTACAAGAGTCTTCTATGCATAATATTAATAAAACTTCGAAACTCATCGGATGATGCAAGACGAGAGAGGAACACGAATACGAATACGAACACGTCTGTGAAGATATATTTCACTTTTTAGTTCTTTTCAGCTCTCAGCTCACCCAACAAACGTTTCCATTTCATAGTTTGAAAATCCTTTTTACTTTCCGACCATACATAGGAAAGTAAGGAAAGACCTTAGTGTAAGAAAGTAATGTAATCGGAAAAAATCGGTGCCTTAAATTCGCAGCGCACAACTTTCCGACAATATACACAATGATTTCGTAGAAATTCTCGATGTAATTTGGATCGGAAAGTGGAAATTGCACAGAAATTTAGTAATATCAGAACGTAATCAATCATATTTCCACTTTCCGATCAAAATAACTTTTACAATCGACGATTTCTACGAAATCATTCCATCATAAGACTTTGATTTTTTTACGAATTTTATGAAAATTGTGAAATATTTATATTGAGTTTTTGCGGATTTTTGTGATTGAATGGAATTTTCATTACGATTTTCTTCAAATTCATATTACACACTTATGTATTTACTTTTCTATCGATTAAGATAAATGTAGCAATGTTACCTGGTTGAAATTATTCATCATGTATATGGTCGGAAATTTGTGCGCTGCGAATTTAACGCACCGATTTCTGTCTATTCTTCGTATACGTTTCGACAAAACTATACAAGTATGAGGGCAAAATGATAAAATACGGAAAGCATAACAGGGTGGGCATTAGCGATGCCCACCCACCTATCTATCTATATTGCTAATGCCGGAATAGTAATTTAACTCTGATGTAAACTGTAAATTTATAAATATGCTGATGACACTGTCAGAGTTCAGCTTAACTCTTTCCCAGTTTTAGTAGGAGTACTAATGCAATGTACTAATAAGTATATCTTGTAACTTAGGTATATACTTGTATAGAGTAGCAATGCCAAGGAGTTTTGAGTCCTTCTTATGCAAAAACGACGACGACGACGGCGATGGGAACGTAATATAAATGCATGAAATGCTCCACGCTAACTTTTGCTTGAAATGATCAAGCAGAGCGAGCAGAAGCAGATCAAGACGCCCAAGGAAAAGAGGGCACAACAAATTACTATATAGATTGTGGAAGGAAAGTAATTAAAACTATGATGGTTGAATTTTCATATTTTCTCATAGAGAATCCTTATATCTTAGTTAAAGAGAAGCCAAGAATCGAAAATCGTTAAATTATTTCATGAAATGAAAGAAATCGGTGCGTTAAATTCGCAACCCCACAAGGTGCACTTTCCGACCATTTCGGAAAGTACTAATTGTATTCTATTTTCTTGTTAGCAAATATACGCACTAAAATCAAACAATCTACAACTGGTTTGATTAAAAAAATGATAAAAACTTGATTCCTTATAATTTTCCATGGTTCATCATTAGTTATCCTTCCATGGAAATATGTTCGGTCGAAACCAACATTATACCAAGAACAACCCTATTCAAAAAATAAAATTTAGAAAATTTCAATTATTGAAGCCAGATGGAATTGCTGCTTCTTATTGACTCTTCGAACTGATTAAATGCACGATACTGCATATTTATAGTGAATATTATTCTTATTTTTGCATTAAACGAGATTAATGACGTGAAAAAGTATCGTGTTTGGTTTGAGGGGTACAACTGGATATAATCCTTCGTGTTTGTCACAGTCCTTTAACGTGGTCCTTACCTATAGTACTAAAAGCTTGTCGACAGGACGTAGCCAGAGAGGGGGCTTAGAGGCTAAAGCCCCCCCCCCCCCGAAATGCCCTAAAATTCAGAAAAACTGAATGTACCTGAAAGAAAAAGTGTGACATTGTTAAATTTTTTTCACCTCAGCCTCGTCCGAACAAAATTCCTGGCTACGTGCCTGCTTGTCGACTTTACAAACGACAGCTGACGATGGTCGAATGGTCCTGTTCCTATTCCTTCTTTGTGTATACCTTCCACCCCCCCAAATATTATTTCAGCACACCACCCCTTTCTCTATATTCCATCAAAACCGCCATGGCACTATCAGAGGCACAGTTATGAGGATGAAAAGCTTCAAGGATATTCACATTCATGGCCAAAACGTTTCGCAATTAATTAATCATATCTATAATACATCACATCATGTTATAGGTTTACTTCTCAGATATGTACAACGTATTTGTTTTATCCTTTATCCTTGCCGCCTCGTAGCTTAGCCGTTATATATGAAACAAATATCGTGTGCATGAAGCGTCCGCAGATGTCTTTCGGTCTTTTGGGACTTTCCCTTCGAAAGCAAAAGCTCCTATTGTCTATCTATGAAGATATATATGTATACGAGATGATTAATTGATTTTATTTAATTATTGGTTGCATATCCTTCATATGGCTGACGAGTATTTAAACCTCCATTCGGTTCGGCCAATTTACGAATTTTACAATTCCGAGTAGAGTTTTCCAAATGTTTGAAACACACGTTTCTCTGCGGACGAAATTGTGCGATAATTATTGTTAAATTAAGAGCAAGGTCATCGTGACCTTGTCGTTCACATCATAAATAATTGAACTTTTTAGCGTTTTATGAGAACATGAAACTTAAAACATTAGATTTTTGAAAAAGATAAAAAGCGAATTTATTAGTTCAACCTTAAAATTTTCAAGATTTCACGCATTAACAAGAACTAGAACTTTTGTTTTTATTTTTTATCTCTTAATTAAATAGGTTTTTTTCTTTTAATTCAGAGAAAACTTTTTACTAATTTTTTTAATAAATTAATGTTTTAATGAGCAAGACATATTATTAATGATAACGTCTGGCAGCTTCTGGAATTTTTCGTTTTATTTATGTGTGAAATTTTATTCTTGCTGTGTCACTTATAGTTTTATTAATCATCAATTGATTGACTGATTGATTGATTGATTTATTATTTGTAGAGTTGTAAAACAAGCACCCATATTGTGAAGTATGAAATGTATCTATAAGTCAAGCAGAAAGAAAAAGTCATTAGTCACGTGTGACTGACATCTTTCAATGCTACCGATGGACGAACGTGTGCGACGTGCTTCGTGTTTACAAACCCACAAAGCTATCTAAAACTATGGTCCATGGTGCATGACCATGACCACAGTCAACTTTACAATGAAAGAATGTGGAATACAGTCAAACTTGTTTGCTATACGTTGTTGTAGTATGAAATGTTGGTTATAGTTGTTTAAATGATGAATGATTTCTGGTTATTGGAGAATTAATAGTTCATCCGAAATGAGCACCTAAATGAGCACCGCACAATTTTCCGATCATACACAGTTTGTGATAATAGAGAACATAATTAATGTTGTTTCCACTTTCCGGGGTCAAAATTAGTTTCGGAAAGTTGCACGGTGTGAAGTTAACGCACCGATTTTTCTTACTTGTTAAGTTTTAAGTCTTAAGTTTTAAGTCTTAAGTTTTAAGTCTTAAGTTTTAAGTCTTAAGTTTTAAGTCTTAAGTTTTAAGTCTTAAGTTTTAAATGTTAAGTTTTACGTTTTACTTTAAAATTAATCAACATCTCAGTTCTTAATAGAAACATGAACAAAAACAAGGACAAGAAAAAGAAAAAGAAACAGAGACACAGACGAAATAAAATTGTATATACAATGCACATTACGATTATATTATTAAAAACAAAGCAAAGAGATGCGCTCAAACTGAAAACACAAAACTCGAAAACTGAAAATGATGGTGTGATGGTGATTTTTAATACTTGAAATTCCTGTGTGCGGTCTCATACCTACATATATGCCTAATCAATTAATGACAGTCGGATGATTTTAATGTTCTGCAATATTAAAACTACAAAACTGCATCAAAAACAGAAAACGAACAACCAAAACAAAACCAGTAAACTTACACAAGTACAAGTACATCGCAAACGAAACCAGACAGCGCGTCTTTTTGATATTAAAATCTTTTTGTTTTTTTCTTCCTTTTCATTCATTTCATCAACTATTCCATTCCATAGGTTCCTCTTCGTCTTATTTTCTTTTTATCGCTTTGTCTCTGCGCCAGGTTTTGTTTCGTATTTTTTTCTCATTTAGTTTTGCATTTATACTTTACGACATTATGACTGATGTAATTTCATAATATTTTTTTCAACTTTTACCCACTTTAGTCACTGTGAGACTTTTAAATCGATTCGCAATACTCGAATCATCATCATGCGTTGTTAGTTGTAAAATTCTTTTATTGTTTTAAAAAAATATAATCTCAATACTTGCTTTGTGGATCTGTCAACGTCAACCAAACGAAGAATTATATAATTTGTACTAAAAACATTAATTTGATGCTTAATTAAGTCGTTTCTATAAATAAAAGTCCAACAAAAGAAAAAATAATTTTTTATTGTTCTCACCCCGGTTTTCGATGGGAGTCGAACCCGCAATGTTACGGGTTCGAGTCCCGTCGTCAATAACATTGCTATAAATGAAAAACAAAAAATTATTAAGTACTTAATTCTTATAATGGAACGAAAAAAAAAATATTTAAAAAAAAATTTGCTTGTAAAATTTATTCGTGAAAAAATAATTTGTTCTTGTTTTCTCCCCGATAGAAGTCGAACCCGCAATGTTCCGGGTTCGAGTCCCGTCGTCAATAAGATTGCTATAAATGAAAAACAAAAAATTATTAGATACCTAATTCTTATAATGAAACGAAAAAAAAATTAAAAAAATTGCTTATAATATTTATTCGTTAAAAAATAATTTGTTCCTGTTTTCTACCCGATGGAAGTCGAACCCGCAATGTTCCGGGTTCGAGTCCCGTCGTCAATAAGATTGCTATAAATGAAAAACAAAAAATTATTAAGTACTTAATTCTTATAATGGAACGAAAAAAAAATATTAAAAAAAAAATAATTTGCTTATAAAATTTATTCGTATGTTTGCATCAAACGAGATTAAGATTTTGTTATATGGTAAGAAAGAAATAAACAGTTTCTGGTTGCAACCATATAAATCTTTTTGTAAATTATATCATATCTTTTATCCACTCGTAGGTATATAAAATTTTATTTAATTTTATTATTAAAACATGTCCCATACGTTGTTAGTCGTGAACGAATTCGTTGAACGCGTTTCGTAGAATTTTCAGTTCACATCATCTACCTGAGTATGTATGGTAAACGAAATAAATAATAAATAATAACGAGACAAAGTTCCTCTGTTTGTGAGTTGACATGTCGACAAGTTTAAACAATTTTATAACAACTTTAACAACTGGGAATTGGTCAATGGTCAACCGAGACTGGGAATCATCATAATTTGTCGGTCGTGTTGCGTTCTGTTGTGTTGTGTGACTTTAGTAATTTCAAGAACAAATATTTGCTACCGTGAATTTAGAAAAAAAAAAGTTGTAAAAATTAAATGGAGACATTAAATATGTAAATATTATAGAAATAAATCTAGTGAGTCATGCCGTACATCATGGCTACTAGTTTGATGACTCATTTCTTTGTTTTCCTTTTGATTTTAACGAAAGTCAACAAATTTTTTTATTTCCTACGGTCAATCAGCTGAAACTGGAAGTGACGTTAAATTTAACACCCTCAGAGTTCCACAAATTTTCCAATTCCTTTCAGTAATCCAATCCAATCCTTCAAAGACATAACATTTTCTCACAGCAATTTTCCTTGCATGGAAAATAACATCTCGCCTTTAAAATTGCGCTTTTCCAATTTGGATTCTTAATTTTCTCGTCCTTTTTCCCCCCGAATGAAAAACAAAACAAAGAATAATGAAGCAATAAAAGAACAAGGAACGATTGAGATTGTGAGAAAATAAAAGAAAAAAAATACAAACAGGACAAGATTAAATTAAACATCAAATTAAATGTACTATTACGAGTTGGTCTTCAAGGAATGCTTTGAAATTGTGAATTTAAATTGAAAACAAGGACGAAGACAAAGACTTTTTTTTATAATTTTCTTCAGTTTTCTTCGATTTCCCAGCAATTGGAGTTCTGGAAGCTTATCTGGACTGTATTTGTCTCAAAGAAGGACTGTCAGCTATTTGTTCCCTATTTAAACAACAAGGACATCACCCTGCCTGGCTGCGTTGGGAAAGATTTTCTCATCAGGAGCAAGTTTGTGAAGAGATTGAAGTTTTGAGCGACGTATTAGTTGAAAATCATCCAGTTGTTAGCAATACACACGACGACGCATCAGTAAGCAGGACTATTATCCTCTTCTATATAGGACTAAATAAGAAAGACTAGGTAAGACTGAGCAAAGTGTAAGAAAGTCCAAGAACGATGAAGAATAGGCTTCTTATAGATGGGACAAAGATACCTATCAAGGAAAACGAGGATGAAAACCAAGAACAGGAACAGGCACAGGAGCAGGATCTTGTTCTGAAACTTATAAGTAATTACAATCAATCAAGATTGCCACCCTTCCATCGCTGAGCTTCAATCCTTGCAGCAGGCGTTCTAGCAGGAATCAGGAATCAACCATCAAACAACCACTACTTGTAGAACTGGCGCGTTGGGCGTTATCCTTCTTTAGTCCTTTTCTCTTCGATCATATATAGGTTTTTAATAATTTTATACTGGCTCTTTAAATATAGGGTTGAAACCAAAAAGTCATTTAAAAAAAAATCCTTTTACGCGATGATTCCTTAAAATAATCTAGAATTTATTTATTTTTATTATTAGATGGAATTGGCGGATTCTGGGACCACCGCCCTACGCTTCCCGCTGCCACGCGATAGCGGCAATAAACAAACACAGTTACATCAAATAAACGTTGTGTACTTAATACAATGCTGTTAAGAACATTGACTGTTAATTGACTGTTAAAAACAGTGTTGTTAAGAATATTGACTGTAAAAACCAGTGTTCTGAAGAACATTGCATGTTCATTTGATGTCACTATGTTTGTTTATTGACGCTATCGCGTGGTCGGCGTGGTCGGCGTGGTCGGCGTGGCGGCGGGAAGAGAATCCACCAATTCTATCTACTTTTATTTAGGAAAAAAATTTTTAAGAAAAAAATTCTTTAATCTTTGAAACATCCAGTAAAGTCGATTCATTATTCAAGTGTTGTTTGCACGCGCATTGAACATTCTAATATATCTTACAAGTTCGAACTTATCGGTCTAATGCGGATTTGGCCCAAAAATTAATTAATTAATTACAACACCCAACCCTCTCCCCCGCACTGGCGCCCCTTATGTAGATTTATTTGAGCTTTCAAGCTTCAACATACACATTTTACGAACGACTTACGATACTTTGATACTTTGCTACTTATCAATTTTGACGCCTAGCAAGAAGACGAGCCAAGCCAAAATTTGAAAGTTTAAGTTCGAAACTTGTGCCCCCAGCCCCATATTCCTTCACTTGATGAAAACTTCATGTGGATGATATGCAAATGACGTATTCGTATATATTAAGCGATTAACGATCACTAAACTTCCTCGACCATACAGCATTGATAGTTTTGATTAAGAAAAGTTAGATGGCGCTTAAAATTTGCAAATTTTCTTAAAGAAATCTAGACAGTTTAAGCGCCATCTTACGAATTTATTTCATACCATTAAGTTAGTTAGTTGTTTTAGTTGTCTAACTTCGATTTTTTTTTGCAACACGATTCTGCATCGCAGCGGTCACATTAAGCAATAAATAAATCGGTAGCAATCGGAATAATATTGTTTAAGATAACGGTGTTCGGTGTTCGAACAACCATTGCGCAGATGATGATGATGATATGATTGTATGTGCAATAGATGAACTTGAACGTGCCTCTTCGATGAGGATGAGGCGCAGCAGCACGCAGCCAGCAGCCTGTAATCTCGAAGACCACTAATAGCATCATTACCTGACCACCGTGACGGGTGACGGGCCACACACATAAAACCGATCCCAATCAAAAAATAACAATCACAATGATCTACAAAATTATACCTAATAGAATCAATAATAAACTAAGATTAGTCAATAAATTGGTTGATTAGAATGAATTGATCAAAAAGCTCAATTAGTTAATTAAACAATTTTTTGTAGATCTGGTTGTGTTTTTTTTTTTCTGGAACATGTTCGAAAGTGGATAAGATAAGTAGACGCTTAAATAGATGGGTGTCTGGACCTGTGTGCAATTGGTACCTATATGTGTCGGTGTGTTGTGTCCTCGATGGACTCCCCCATATATCACTAAATAAGAAAGAACAACGAGAAACAGGATCTACGCGACTATGGATTATATTTCATTATATCACTTTTATACCCATGCATCTTCAGTCGCTTTTTATCTTTCACTTGGCATTTGCCATTAATTCAATTGAAAAGAAATAAATAAAAAATAAATTGAACATTTTCGAGGACAAAACTATATTCAAATCTTAACGAAATTTCTTTCCTAAACATAGAGATTTTTGACTTTTCAAATTTCCAACCACTGAGAGTCTCTGAAAGACTACAAAAACGATTTCTAGAAAAGCCTAATAAGAAAACTTTCAAGATGTCTCGAAATGGTTGTGACTTCCTTTTATTGAAGTAAAAATATCTTCAGTTTTTTTGAAAGTTATATCAAAAAATAAGAAATTTTCAAATAAATGATTTTTAATTTTTCATCGCTCAAACTATTCAAATTTCCTTCAATCATTGAGTTTCTGAAAGGTTAAGAAATCTTTTACGAGTTGTAGAAAGGCATAAGGAAACTTTTCGAGGACAAAACTATATTCAAATCTTAACGAAATTTCTTTCCTAAACATAGGGATTTTTGTCTTTTCAAATTTCCAACCACTGAAAGTCTCTGAAAAGTTGCAAAAACTATTTCTAGAAAACCCGAATAAGAAAACTTTCAAGATGTCTCGAAATGGTTGTGACTTCCTTTTATTGAAGTAAAAATTTCTTCAGTTTTTTTGAAAGTTATATCAAAAAATAAGAAATTTTCAAATAAATGATTCTTAATTTTTCATCGCTCAAACTATTCAAATTTCCTTCAACTCAATGAGTTTCTGAAAGGTTAAGAAAACTTTTACGAGTTGTAGAAAGGCATAAGGAAACTTTAAAGATGTGCCGAAATGGTTATGACCCCTTTGGGACCTGATCTCAACCCTTATATTCCTATTCCTATTCCTTCGATTTGATTTATGTATCAGTTAATAAGAGAGGAACAAGGAGTAATGTGGAGGAAAACGTGCTCTAAGTCACCCTGTTTTAATACAATAACTCACCAATGAACCAACGAACCAACATCTTCAACCCTTTCATCCCTAGTAAACGTGGACTTGTAACTGATCTTTGACTTTTTCTTCTTAAGTAAGTTTGTCTTTGTGCAAATGCCGCATCCATTATTCATAATAAACCAGTTGGCCATTTACAAGAGAGTAAACACAAAGTCAACTTGATCGAATCAATAAATATCTTGGTGTGTGTGTGTGTGTGTGTGTGTGTTTTCTTTTTTCTATGTTTATGGATACAAAATATCTTGAATTTTTATTTGCTTGTGCGTTGATAAGTGTAATCGGAATAATCTTAAATATTTCTACAACCGCCAGAGCAGAGCAGTTCTCATTTTAATAAAGTCATAAAATCCGTGCCTCTTTCCTTCATCTCTTCGCTTTACCTTTACAACTTTACATTTATTTAAGTAACTTTACTTTACTTAAGTAAGTACTTACCCGTATTGCGATGAAGATGGCGATTGGTGATGTTGATGTTGACGAAAGAACGAAAGAAACGAAAATAACGTGCGAGTCGAGCCGGTGAGCGCATGGTATAGCGGGCGCAGTTAAATAAAAACAAAGAACACTCACACACATTGAGAGAAAGAAATGAAATGATACATGTAAAGCATATAAAACATATAAAGGTATAAATATAATAAGTATAAATATAACATAACACCGTCAGCAGACGATAAACAAAATCAAATCGTGTCGTTTCATCTTTTACTAATACTCTTGCAGAGCTTATTCACAATTATACAGAGTGATGTACAACACTTTTCTTCTATCTATACCTATAGAGTCATTCAAGTTAAGGAGGTATTTATTTATAATATGAAAATTTTGCAACCCAATGTGCATGTTTTAAAAGGGATTTTTAATATGTCTAGTCGTTTTTGAAATTTTTCATTTGTTTTATTATAAACTTGTAACACTTTGTATATAATATTTTAAAGTTGACTATGTTCGCTTGGCCTGCCCTGGCTTGGTTTGGCTTATGGATCGAAGTTCCATAGTTGCACGTAGATCGGGCGGCGGCCTCGCGCGCGTATTTATTTTACAAATTTATGACCAAAGATCGCATCTCGGTACCGCAATTATATATGTGATATATAGGCTAACCTGACCGACACCGAGAATGCTACCTGAATATCATATTATACCTGATCGTGGTCGCGAGCTTAAACCGAAGCTCATACTCGTTCTTTCCTTCTTTATAATTCACCATGTTATTCTTACTTTTTGCTATTTTTGGTTTTATCGCAATTTTTTTGCTGCTTTCAAACTATAGCAAACCACTGTTACGAATTAAAAAACGGGGGAAGCACAGAAAAAAAGAGAGCTTCGATAATCAATAATAATTGATTTCGGTGCGTCAGTAAATTCTTTCTCGCAGTTATTTTGAATTTTTATTTCTATAAATGTGCGATTCAAATGCTTTGAAACGGAATTGTTACGAAATGGGATAAATAGAAAACGGGGGAACCACAGAAAAAATGATTATTCTAAATGATATTTGACAATCAATAAAAATTGATTTAGGTACGAATCGAAAGATGTCGGTTAATTCTTTCCTGCAGCGACTTTTTTCTGATTACCTTATTTTCCTTTACCTACATACCTACGGTATGCGGCCGGAAAGTAAAAACGGGGGAAGCACAGAAAAAATGAGCTTTGAAAATCAATAAAACTTAATTTGGGTACGAATCCAAAGATGTCAGTAAATTCTTTCTCGCAGCTACTTTGATCTTTTATTTCTAAAAATGTGCGGCTCAAATGCTTTGAAACGGAATTGTTACGAAATTGGATAATTAGAAAACGGGGGAACCACAGAAAAAATGATTATTCTAAATGATATTTGAAAATCAATAAAAATTGATTTAGGTACGAATCGAAAGATGTCGGTAAATTCTTTTCTGCAGCGACTTTGATCTTTAATTTCTTTACTTCTTTTCGTTTTTTTTCCGTTTAGTATTTATGAATTTAAACTTTATTTATTTATTTATTTAAAAAAAAAATGCGGCACAAATGTCTTCAAACGGAAGACGCATGTTTAACAATTGATAATTTTTTGATTTCTTATCAGAGCTTAAAAGCACCTGTCGGCTCGGCAGTTTTACAGGTGTTAACAACATAAGTTGATAATGGTTTGTTGATTTATTTAATAAATTTTATTGGAATATTTTGCCGCTCAAAATTGAAGAATTCACAATTTACAATTCCGGTCCGGCGTGTGAAATAAATATTTTCCCCCTTATTTTGATTTGAAAATTCAATTTGAGTACTAAGTAGAAAACAATTTTTATTTTCTTTTAATAAAATAAATATTATTTTAAAAATAGATCAAAAGACACCGCTTGCATCGTTGTTAAAATTCGATCTTGTCCTTCAAGTTCACCTGTGTCCACTTGACTTCACTTCATGTCGGCACTACCAATTAGTTGCCAACCACATAAAAACAACAGAAGCCCATCATAAACAGGCCTAACATCTTTATTTCTTGCTTTAAAAATATACCAACATCAAAAATGTTTTTCTCTTGAAAATCGTTGAAGACCGAAAAAAAAATAGTATTGCGCACATAATTCATTTCTGAATGCACTTTGATGCATTTCTTACTTTTCGTCGGTTGTTTAGTTTCTTATTCTATGCTCTATGCTCTTTGATTATGTGATTATGTGATATGAAGATGTGATACGTGTAGACGCGTCGTCATAATATTCAACAAAATGTGGAAATGCGCACGAAAAGATGAATGGGAACTGATAAATATCAGAAAATACAGAAGTATATAAAGCTAATGTTGTTCGTAGAGGAAAGAGGAAAGCAATAAACTGAATCAAGTTAACAATTATTATGGAAAAAGATACTTGGAATATCATAGAAATAGGAATATCAAATGTTAACAAAGAAATCTTGAAAATATAAATTTCAACCGGAGGATTTTATTTCCTGTTGCATTAATAGCAGGAAAAATAATTTTAGTGGTTGGATTACAGAAAAAAAAATTGAACTAGTTCCGCCCTCTGGTGACAACGAAGATACATGCGAGTACCGCTACTCCTAAAAGACGGCGCTTCAAAAATGTAGATTTCTGCAATTCCCCTTGTCAATGAATATCTAATTTTCTATAACGAAATAATAAATAAAAACAGGCTTGCTGGAAAAAATGAACCGAATTTTGGGAACAACTGAGGAACCTG
>JARJEB010005493.1:0-11709 GCA_030264535.1 Liometoxenus newtonarum
TGACGTAAGTAAAATCCTCAAGAGGTATTAATACCTATAATTGACTCGTGTTAAGCTCATAATTCGCGAGTGGTGATAATGGCTGTCATATGTGCCTGCATACACACATAGTAATCGCTGTTTCATGTGGTCGTCGCGGATAAAAGCATTAATAATTGTACTTGTGCATAAATAAAATTTACTGTTACATGCAATTTTTCAAAACAAATACATTGTTTCTGTTTGAATTATAACCGTTATATATTTCTTGCTCTTTTTTTGCATTAATCTGCACAAATAATAATCTTACGTAAAATGCTAAAACTTTAAAAACAGTTGCTTTATCATTATTTCCATTTACATAGTTTGCGGTTGTTACAATTAAATTAATAATAGTTTAAGCTACTTTGCATAATAATAAAACCGTAAAATTACGGTAATTGTTGAACTTTTTGTTTAAACACTCAATTCTGAGTAAAAATAATGATTTAATGTATTTCGTGGGAAATTTACACGCGAAGACAATAAGTATTTGTAAATGTGGCCTTGCTTTGTTGATGCAATACTCGCATTGTTGGGGCGCGGAAACCAGATGAAAAAAAATCACATAAGTTCATATATTTTTTTTGAATCCGCAAACTAAAACTGGAACCACCCTGGTTACACCTATGATTATGACTAGAATTTACGACTATAATTACAATGCAATGCCTTCCTTCAAGCAGCTTTCCTTTTTTCACAAAAAAATAAATGTTTACAAAGTGATTAATAATTCAAATTTTTATCAAAAAATGTTTGGAAAGTTGATCAGAATACTTTCAGGGTTAACTCCCAAGTTAGTAACTTCTAGTTAAACTCAGCAAGTTAACCATATTAAATAAACCAACGTACCTCAAGTCTCAAAAGCAATAGTAATAGCATGTATTTTTATGTATACTAGTATACTTATACACTATATAAAGAAGAAACTTTCTTTTTTCTTTCTCTGATGGTGCTGTAAATGAGTCTGGTTTGTGAATAAGTCCGACGAGTCTCGTGTCCATCCGCTTCGTTCCGTTGCGTTCCTATCTGTTCCGTCCGCATACTTTACTTCATTATAATTGTTTTTTTTTTTTAATTTATAAACGACTACTGTCGATATTGGCCAATTAATTTAACTTTCTTCAGTTAATAGAGTAAACCGATTGAACTGTTGTCTGCGATAATCCGTGATAATCTAAAATGAAATAAAAAATAATGAAAAAAAGAAAAATTGAATTTTTACTTTGACTACGGATTTTAGTAATCAAAAACTGAGTTGAACAGAAACAGAAACTTTTTCAGGATGCACGTGTTCAATTTTTTTTTTAATAAGTAAATCAATTAGGCATGCTCAATCCATAAAAAATACACACAAATATAAAAATTAGAACGAATTATTAATTCTGTTCGCAAAACTATGCATTAAAAAATTAATTAAACTATGATATAGTTGTGATAATTTATACAACATGATTAAAGATAAATGTGTAGCTTTATTAGAGCTTAGCTGATATTTTTTTCTTTAGTGAGATCGAATTATTTTAAGCCCATTTTTTGTATACCTGCATTTTATTATAATTTATAAATACACAGTCAGAAAAGTCTACATCCTGTTCATTTTTTTTTGCGAATTGTGTTAAAAGTTAATTAATTTTGTATGTGTCACAAGAATAACCGATAAGAGTAAAAAATAAAATGTTACACCCTATATATTATTTTTCATTAATATATATTTTTTGGGACACTATGTCACGTAGTGAAGGTCACAAAAGGTCAATTTTTTAATATTAATATTCACCAATTTCTTATTTAGTCACTTTAAATGTTAACGTTGGATTTTTACTTTTTTTAGTAAATCCGTTGCTGCTTTAGTTGACTCGACCTGTAGGTTGAACCCGACCTTGAAAATCGACTTCAGCTTATTTACTTATTTTATTTTTAGTTGTTATACCCGACCCAAGGTTAAGTTTAAATTATCTGGTTGCTGTATGTATATCTATATATGTAACAAAACACTTTCTATATTCTTATTATTATAATTTAGGTAAAACACGTTCTCATATTTAGATCATGCACATGCATGAGTGTTGTTTGAAAAGGTTAAATGTTAAGATATTATTAAGATTGTGTAATAATTAAAAATATTTTAAACTGGCTGCTAAGTGTGTAGGAAAAAAAGATTGAAAACTTATGGAATTTCAAAGTAGTCTGTTCAGGAAGTCAACAATAAAATTTTTTTCTTATTCTTTTTTTTTACATTAGAAATAAAAAGTGTTTGATTTTAAGTAAAATAACCATACACGGCAAAAGTCATGAGATCTGTTTAAAATGATACGGTGCAAGAACCTGCGTCCAGTCTCCAGTGCATTGAAAAGAGAAAGTTAATTTTTATGCCCTAGTTATTATTATTTCGCTTACTTTTGTCAAATATGCCATTCACTCTTGTATGTTGCCAAGATTTTGTTTGATTAACCGATGCAAATTTTTTCGATTTTCAGATTTTACGAAAAGATTATCATCTCCTCTACGGCGTTATTCTTGTTTCGTTAGTCATCAGTGGTAGTCATTGTCAAGAAGCTGATTCGAAACGTTATGACGAGAACGAGTGGATACCAATAGCGCCCAAACATGCTCAATCAGTTCAACCTGTCGTAGAAAATGTGGAAAAGAAAGTAACCGGTCGAGTGCTAAATTTAGCAGAGCCACCGGCAAACAGTTTCTTTCCCGAAGAAGTCAAGCCCATAAGGAATAACAATTTCCAGCAATATTTGAGGGAAACGACTACCTATCAAAAAGTACCAACTCCAGTACAACCACAGGTAGTTCCAGTGCGTGTTAAACAACAACTTCAACATCCTTATAAATTTGATTCACAAAGACCTGATGGTCCTGGTGTACCTAACAGTAGACCAACAAAACCACAAAAAGAATTTTATGTTCAACAAACGCCTCAACAAGCTCAATTTGTTCAGTATTATCAACCCCAGGAATATCATACCATCCCTGAGGAATATTTGAGTCAGGCTGTTCCCCAACAGCAATATTTCGGACAAAACTTTGAAATTCCCGATTTACCTCCAATTAGACTGAATGCTTCTGGTTCAAGATTAGAAAAGAAACCTGATTTGAATAAAAATGAAAATAAAGAAAATGTTCAGTTGCTTTATGTACCATTGGAATCGTTGTCCCCTCATTTGCATAAAAGACCTTCACAGTCTGAGCTACCAAGACTTCATGCGTATCAACAATCTCCGATCGTGGATGACCCCCCACAATTTATCAACTATCGCCCTATCCCTCCAGCAAAACAACAACAAATTCATAATATCCAAAGTGATTTTGCCAAACAAGCATTTGACGCTCATAAATTACAACTTCAATTTCAACAACAACAACAACCACCACCACAAGAACCTTATTCTTTACCATACATTGAAGCTGCAACTGAACCAACAACAACAACAACAACAACCAAGAAACCAACATCGAAGAAACGAAAAGCTCATCAACCGCCATTGGCAGTTTACATGGGAGGAACCACACATGCCGATGTTAGTGATGTCTTGACATTGCTCAAGGATGCTAAATCTATTGACGTCCAAGATAGCGTGGGACCACATTCACCAAAAATTTTTGTTGGCCCATCGAATATAGATGCACCCAGAGATTATGTGAAATTTGAATTGCCGTATTTATCCAGTCTGGATACTAATAGGGTTGAACGAAAAGTTGATCAATATCCATTTTTCGTTGCTCCTTTGAGTTATAAAGCACCAACGGGTTATTCAAAAATTCCATTGCCATCACCACATGTGGGTTCCGTTGTTGTGTCGACCAAAGAAAAGGAAACCAGAATACCAACACAACAGGTGCACAATTTGCCAGATGCTTACAAAGAATTTACGTTACAAAATCAACCACAGGTGATTCCAAAATATGAATATCAACAAAGACCCGTTCCCATAATCTCATCAACTCCACGTTACAGTAAACCAATTCCTGAGGATCATGTTATTAACCAGCATGAAATTGATCAGATCAATTCATTTATTCCGCAATTTAATGAAAACGCACAACGAGTCCCAGAAATTGTGGACCATCGCTTTCAAGAAACAGCACAACGTGGTCAAGATCATTCACAACGTGAATCTGACACTGTTCAGCGGATACCGGAAAAGTATCACATCGAGACTTACAAACCAGCCACGCCTTCAATGAGACCATCGAATATAAGATTTAGCTCGACTGTCCAGCCTCAATTGTCAGAACAGCAATTTATTGATGAAATATTACAACAGCAAACCAAACCACCTGGAGCAACAGTTCGACAAGAAGAATACGTAAGACCAGCTCCTATTCCACGCCAAAATGAAGGTCAATTTCTTCAAGAAGTTTCAAGACCTTTAAGTTCTCAAGAACAATATGCACAAGAAGATACCAATAGCAAATTTGAAAATCATCCTTCCACGCGCACTACTCATGCGTATACTCCAACGAGATCGCGCACAACTGCAGCACCACCGGATGAACAATATGAAGAAAAGGAAGTAACAAAACCCACAAGAATCAGAACTAGACCAACACATACACAGACAAGTGTAAGGGAATCATATGAAATCCCCTCGAGGACAACACCTCTGAGGAGTCGCCCAACACCAACTCCTACTCCTACTACTTCTGAATCAATTGATCAATATCTTAAGGAGACCGTAATTGAAGCAAGACCCAGACCAAGACCTAATACAACACCAGCTACAGAAAAGCCCAAATATTCCATTCAAGAACAATTTTCGATTGGGCGTTCAACATCTCCAAGTCCTTTGCAATATTCGCCAGTAGCACAAGAATACGAAGAAGAAATCAAGTCACACCGACCAGTCATCTTTAAATACAAACAGAGTGAAGAAATACCTTCGGAATACCAACCAATCTATCATTCCAGCACACCAATATCTTTAGTTGGTCAACACCAATTGAATCAGGAAGCCTTGGGTGCTAAAATCCTGTCACATGAATCAACTGGAGCTGGTAATTATGTAACGGGTCCAGCACATCAAGTCTATCAATATCAAGAGGAATATGAAGAGCCGCAGCAAGAGCAAGTTAAAACACAAAATGCCAATGTTGAAAATTATAATATTGCTCATGTGTCTGAACCTCATGGTCAGTTACCAAATTTGATCAATAACTTGGAAGATCAATCAGTGAGGCAATTGTTACAACCTGGTCTCATTCCAACATCAGCAAAAACTAGTGACGTTGAACGCTATGAAGTCAGCACACACGCGCCATTAGCAACAAGTCAAGCACCCACTTCCAATTATCCATCTACCCATTTGCCCGTTGTAGAAACAACAACACAGAGAAAAGTGACCAGAGGACGAATTAGGGGAAGCCGATTTTCAACAACCACACCCAGTAGCGATGTCTCGAGTACAAGACGAGCACCTGCGACACGAAGCAGAAGACCACTTACAAGTCGAACTCGTTACCAAGAAGACAATGAAGATTCTACTGAAAATACCCCGGTAAGGAGCACAACTGACCCAACTAAAAAGATAGTAACCGCACGCTCCAGATTTAGAACTCGTGGTCGACCAGTTGTAGAAACTACTGATCGAGTTAGCTCCACTTATAAACAAGTTGACATAACACCATCGCACATTCAAAACAGTCATCCACCATCCGTCCAAATTATTGAACCACAAGTAACTCAAAGAATCCAGCAAGAATATATAAGTTATCGACCAGTTTACAACGTACCTGTAGAAGAAAGTGAACCCGTTTTGATTAGCAGAAAAAGAGTAAGCAAACCAGCTACGGAACCAGTAGTAATTCATCAGATAAATCAACTGCCAATAAAGAATCTTGAAGAGGAAAATACGGAAAACACCAGTTCAAAGTTGCGTGTACGAGGTCGAAGGCCTTCATCAACTGTAACACCACAAGTTGAAACTTCAAGAAAGTATGAAACGGAGACAGATGACGAAGGAGAAGAATTTTATGGATTCTTCCGGGCACCTGCTTTCAAACAACCCACTGAACGTGCTCCACCAGCTGAAACTCCAAGATCTATTTATTCTTCAACTTATGTAAGCAGCACCTTGAAGCCGTTGATCCAACAACATGAAATTGAACCACAAGTACGTTATCACTCCAGTACTGAGAACGTTCAATTTATTGGCGAAATCCGCCCAAAGTATCAAACGACAGCTCAATATTTTGATCCCAGTCAACCCAGCATTTCAACGGAGCGCTTTTATCACACAACCGCAAAGGAAGTTGCAGAAGAAGAAAAGCCCCGCATTCGTACGCGTGCCCGTATTCCAACTAGACGTATTGTCGCATCAGAAACGTCTGCAATTACGAAAGTCAATGAGGAACCCAAGACTGCAACGCAAAGAGTAAGAACCAGGGGTAAGACTCATTATAGAGTACCACAAAAACCTAAGAAGCAGCATGACAGTGCTGAAGATGAGGATGTTGAAGGTGGAAACTATCCTCCACAATTTAAGACTTATCAAACAACTCCAAGACCTTCTTTCCAAATTACCGTTGATCCACAAGACGATCAAGAAGGTTTCGCATCTATTTACAGACCAACGTTCCTCGCTAAGGAGAATAATAACAAAGAAGTTGTAGAAAAAGTACAAGGTCATTGGGTTGAAAATTATCAAATGCCAAATTATATTGCCGGCAATGGAAAAGTTGATAGTGATGTACCAATTGCATTGCCCTCAATTGCAACAGCTCCTGAAGTGAATCAAGCCATACAAGAAGAACAAGAGAAGTCGTATCACAATGAAGAAAGCGTTGAAAAAATTGTCGAAGAAATGATTCACGAGTACGAAGATAACGCTGATGACAAGGAGGTTAAGACTGATGCATCATCAACAACAATTGTAGATGTAGATAAAGAAGAGGAAGAATCTCCTGAAACTACATTTACCACAGTGCTGCCAGAAGCTACAACTCACAAAAGACGTCGTGGTGTTTGGAAATTGGTGCGCCGACCAGTTGATGTTTTCGAAGAAGCTGAATCACAAAACGCTGCCAGCAATAAAAACAGTTTGGAAACAAATGATAAACCTGATATTATCCAACATGTAGAACCTGAAGTTGACATTGAATTCACTACATTACCAATGACAACCATTACTGAAGCAGATACAACTACGCAGACATCCAGTATTTCTTCCACTACCGAAGGGGGGTTCTTTGATTCGTTATATGACATGTTTGGGATAACGGGAGGGGGAAACAAATCCAACAAATCGGAAGAAATCAAGGACAAGGAAGAGTCTGACGTTACTACAACGGCGAGATCCTCTCTAGCAGAGGAGACTTTAGTCCCACAACTCACCGAAACTATTGAATATGATACTCAAGCACCTGTTACAACGACCACAACAACAATTAGGCCACTAGTAGATATTGAAACTACAACACCATTAATTTCAATGACGTATATTACGCCAATGAGCTTCGAAACATGGAACAAAGGTATTCTGAAAACGTCCACATCGACGGAAATATCACATGAAACTGAAATCTGTTATAAGGGCAAGTGTATCAAGTCTAAAGACATGAAAGTGCCGTTGACGTAAATACATAAACGTGACAATAATCGAAGACTAATATTTGTAGTTCTAAAATAGTTTCAAATCACACAGAGTGTGTGAGTGTTTATAAACAATTATGCTTATATAGAAAGCAATGAGATTGTGCGTGTCTTCTTGTGTAAATTTAATTAGATGGTATAATTTTATATTCCAGCAAGTTAGTTAAAATATGCAATTTCCTCTAAGGCCATTTTTATATTATTTTATTAAAATAATACTTGTTATTACTTCGTATACTTACTCCAATTACTAATTAATTAATGAAAATTATTTATTATTAAAAATTAAATTACTCATCAAAGTGTTTATATTTTACTTTCAATTTACTTCCGAATAAAAAACTTCAATTAAATAGGTTTTTTTTTAAATATAGTCCTTTTAAGCAAATAAGAGACTTGGTGCGGGGCCATCGAGAGCTATCGGGTAGTGATGGGACTTTTCGTTACTTTCGTGTACTTGTACCAAATCCTTACTTTCGGACTCAGTACTCATAAAAAAGTATTCGTTACAAATATCGTTATTTCCAGGGCCGGATTATGCCTATCGTAGGCCCCAGGGCCTACGCACTTAACTGAAATATTTTTGGTGACTAAAAAAAAGCTCTCAAGTCTCAAGTAGTAAATGCTATATCCGAGAACGCGATGACCAAAAAAAAAGTTGTTAATCTGTTTCGTTACAAAAGTAACAAATACATTTTTAAATGAATACTCGTTACATCGAATCCTTTCGAATAACGAATACAAAGTAACGAATACTTAGTAACTTACCCATCACTACTATCGGGCCTGCCGGTGCATTTCGTGACGTCACGATAGTGGCCGAGATTCACGCCAGTTCACTGCAGTGTTTATATGTAAAATATCTACGCCGCTAACTTTTTCTCGAAACCCTGCCGAAACGGTGACAGTTAGCAAAAAATGTATTTGAAAATATTTGTAGAGAATTAAATTTTCAACAAAACCTTCGAAGCACTATACTTGTGACTGCAGTAGTTTAGACGTAAGAAGGAATTTAAGTGGGTATTGTGTGGTGTATCCCCACCCTAGCGCATACATCAGAGTAGTAACCACACGTCAGGCTTTCTCGTAGTACCCGCTTTGCCATAGCACGACTCACGCATGAATCGACTAGTACGAGAAAGCCTATCGTTTTGATACCATTGTGCTGTATGCGCTAGGGTGGGGATACACGACAAGAATACCCACTTTAACACCTTCCTACGTCTAAACTACTGGAGTCACAAGTATAGTGTTTCGAAGGTTTTGTTGAAAATGTAATTCTCTACAAATATTTTCAAACACATCTTTTGCTAACTGTCACCGTTTTGGCAGGGTTTTGAGAAAAAACTAGCGGCCTAGATATTTTACATTTATAAACACTGCAGGGAACTGGTGTGAATTTCGGCCACTATCGTGACGGCACGAAACGCACCGGCAGGAACCCCGATTTCTTTCGGGACTAGGGAGGGGATACAGTGGTAGGCCCACCGTAGCTCTCGAAGGCACCGCTTGTTGACTTGGTGGGCGTGTTCAGCGCTGTCTAAATTTGCGAAAGTACAATCCCCGCACCAAGTTTTGATAAAATTAATACAATGGGGTAGTTCGGTCAATTTTTTTATTGCATATTTGTAATCTACGTCAAAAAATAATTGACCCGTATTTTTACTTTTTTTTGAAATATTTATAGTTGTTTATATGCTAAAAAAAATATTAAAAATTAATTAATTCAAAATTCGCGGGAGCCGTGACGTAATCAAGGGAGGTGTTAAATGCATTTATAGCTACGTTCGGCTATTGACTCTTTTCACTCTAAACGCTCTTTAGTCGTTCGGCTATTCCAAAAAGGGTGAATGTAGCAATCTTTATAAACTCCAACACCACTCCAGCTACACTCCAACTCTGTCTGAATAGCCGAACGCAGCTTATGTTGCTTATAGCTTGTAAACAGACGATCGCGTACTTTCGGTAGCTTGCGAGAACTTGCGAATTTGTCTCCCACGATGACGTCACGGTGGCGCGAGTTTCAAATTGTGCACAACTATTTTGTTTATTATATTAACAACTAATGAATAATTTTAAAATTTAAGATCAATACGGATATTATAACACATCAAATTAACATGTGCATATACAATTTTGTACATTTTCCAATGAGGTGAACTACCCTCTTTGCAAATTCAAAATCGTTTAAAATTGCCAATTTCCTGTTTTACAAACTGTCACTGGGTGCATTTCTTTGCGTTTAATTTTTTGCACGCGGTAAAGTTATAGATGTTTCTTTGTACCATTTCTCCCGAAAAAGTTCAAATTTTCTATCCCTCGGCAGAGACGGGTAGACAAGATGAAAGCATGCGCAGTTGTGACTTTACCTCGGAATAGCATGCGTCGAGTTTTACCGACAGATGTCACGCGTACAGTTCTGCTTCTCGTTTTTGTGCAAGAAGAATATTTCTCTTTACAACTTACATTAATTATTTAGTTGACTGGGATAACTCGATAACTGTGGTGTGGATCAACCGATGAACGATGAAGTTAGACCCGACCCAAAGCCTACCGCACCTAAACCTAACCTACAAATCTAAACATAAACCGATGTAGGTACATCAAACGTAAACAATGCGCAATGCGTTTGCGAGTTTGCGTCTCTCGCAATGCATGATGGTTTGTTAGATACATGCGCGTTGAGTTTTGTTTTTGTTTGGTATCGATTACATTATGAATGATGAACACGTATCCATGGTATTATGAGTCCATAATGCCATGGATACGTCACTATAATACAATGATTTAAATAATGATATCCATTAAGCAACTGATTGTTATGAAATAAGTGAGACATAAGTCGTGGATAAACATATGTAAATAACTTTATCATTTTATTCAATGTTGATGCATGTTGAGTGAGTGTTTACAAACATAATTATTTTATGAACACAAACAGTGTCCAATAACCGTGAAAATAAATTGGGTATTTCCTATGAAATTAACAATTTCCATAATAAACCGAACACCCTGTGACAGGTTCATTTGATATTTTTCTGAAGTTCCCAACGGTTTATGAAATATTTGGAAGTTACGGTTTTTTGACTCACCCTGTGTAGAAGCTATATTTATTATTTTAGCACTTAATGATATTTTTAGATAGAATTAAAGGCGTCAACTTTCCTTGAACACATTATCTGAGAGATTATTCATATACAAGGTCACCTAACTGGCTAACTCATCAGATTTTTTCCAAAATAATTGCTTCGTTAGACAAAAAGTCGGCCCTCCCAAGATTTTTAAGTATTTAACGCAAAAATTATTTAACGCAAGTAATTTGTAATACCCATAGTTCTACCCGCGAGATACTGTCAATAAAATTTGAAACATTTAAATCATAAAATAATAAAATCCCGAGTTGGGGTATAGTCGATCTTTACAAAATATCTCAAACATAAAAATTCAAATTTCAGGAAACATCTAGTGGAAATAGGTATTCGTATTAAGCGGGTCATACACTTTCAACCTAGTCATCAACCTAGTTGTCAACTTGCGATGTTGAGGACTAGGTTAACCGTCTGTGAGCAGGTTGATGTTGAAACTTCATGTTGAGTAAAGCGGCCCATACACTTTCAACCTAGTCGTCCAACCTAGTTGTCAACTAGGTTGGGGTTGTTGCCCACACACTGTCAACAAAGTTGATAAACTTTAGTTTTATTTTGGTCCTAGTGCTGGTAAGGTCAAGCTGAAAAATAAAATTATTTCTTACTTATTGAAAAATGAGTGAGGATTTGTTGAAGTTTGTTTTGTTAAACGAATTGTGTGAAGATGATGTGCCTCGTACTAAAAAAAGAGGAGCGTTTGGACGAAGGAATGGTATCAAAACCGTTATCAGTTCTCCCATTCCAATTTACTGAGTGAGCTACGGGTCTCTGCTCCTGACGATGTCAAAAACTTTTTAAGAATGGACAGTCAAACTACCAATTTATCGAAAAAACTGTCACGTACATGAGAAGTGCTATTACCTTGGCAAAATCAATATATTGCAAATAAGCAAAATAATTAACCCGTACATTTATTTGTAAAATCGTATCTGTATATATTTT
>JARJEB010005494.1:0-10136 GCA_030264535.1 Liometoxenus newtonarum
TGATTTGAGTGATGACACGTATTTACGTCAAAATACCACTAGCGCCATCTAGCGGACAAAAATATCCCTAGCTCCTCCGCCGCCGCATATCCAGAACCGGCAAATATATACTACTAAACGGTTCAGAAGGTTATTTCTTCAGGAATCAGAAGTCTTGTTTAAATAACTCAGCAGTAGGTAGTACATAAAAACTCACTACCGTTGGTAATGGATTTTCATTACTCACTACCGTGAGTAATGGATTTTTAGAAATTACTGCAATTAAATAACATTGATCGCGTATTGGTCGCGTATAACATTGATCGCGTAAATAACATTGATCGCGGGTTCCCTCGGGTTCGTTCGAGATCTTAGATCATATAGATAAGTTCGATCGGCTACTTCAAATTCGTTAAATCTTGTTGAACTTTAATACGCTATCAATGTTATTTAATTGCAGTGATTTCTGAAAATCCATAACTAACGGTAGTGAGTTATGAAAATCCATAACTCACGGTAGTGAGTAGTATAGGTACCATGAATCACTCAAAAAATGCTAATAATTACCATATAACTAAATAGGTGTAGAAAAAACAATAAAACTGCTCTCAAATACAATTATATGACTCGAAGTTGAAACTGACAATAAGGGCGACCATAAAACGCTGAACCGGTAAAATTTTGCCAAAACTTTTGCGCGGCCCTATACTTACATGAATGTGAGTGAACAAGTGAACATTTATAATAAATGTTGTTAGAAATTAAAGTATATGAAACTAATGAAACAATACGTTAATAATTTACATAATTGAAACATCAGAAACATATAATCAATATCAAGTTACACTTGTATTGCGATATTACATGTTGATGTTGCGCATTAATTAATATTAGAACGATAATAATTGTTATGGAAAAATCGATTTTCAATTACAAATTAATTCCACAGTTTTCATGTTAATGTTTTAAACAAATGTAAATGTAAGAAGAAACTTAAAACAGTCCTACTCCTATACATAGATATCTTCATCAATTTCAAATATATAACTTCCCCCAATTTCTATTTCCAACAAGATAATTATCCCTATCATTAGTTTATTGTGTCGGAAAGTCGGACAAAAGAATTTAGATATAGAGACGTCTAATTCTAAAATACTGTAGTTCTAGACTGTCGAATTGGGATTGGGGAGAAATAGGGAAATGTAAAAAGTCATTAGCAACACTTTCCTTTTCGAAAAATCTTACGAGTTTGGGGGGCTTCAGCAGGTTTTTCTTTACTTCTATTTCTGTTTCGGTCGAATTCCTATGTTCCTTCTTTCATTTGACGGAATCAATATGTCAATTATCGCTTTCACGCTCCCGATCACTTTGCGGTTTATTCGAGGGATAGAATTCTAAGCACACCCCAGTGACTCGCACTCACAACGATTGAACACGCAGAGGGTGCAATGCATTTTAGGTATTGTACCGCACGTTACCGACATTCCCTTCCTTTCTTCGTCAATGCGTTACATTCTATTGTTCCATCTCCATACCATGCGCCATACGCCTCTATTCATTTTCTCCGGTATTACACTTGTTCTTGATCTTGTTAGTCAAATCCACCCTCCTCTTAATATATAAATATACAATATACACAACGCTTGCAAAAAAAACAACATTCAATGAATGGGATTTTTTTCAGAACTTAATAAAATGGTATTTAAATACTTTAAAGTTGAAACGATAAGTATTTAGGTGCCGCGAGCGGGGGATGGCGGGGGGGGGGGGGGCATTTGCACTCCTTTGGGTTTTAATAGAACAAAATTTGTAAAAAAAAACAAAAAAATTCCTTATTGTTTCAAAATTTACGCAAAAAAATTAATACACCGCCCCCAAAAAATTTCTGGCCGCGCCATATCTGAACGTTGTCTTTGTGTAATAATTTTGAAGCTTGAATCATTGAATGAAAACTATCTCGATCTTGCATAAATTTTAAATTACAACGTGCACAATTTTAACTAAGAAGAAAGAATATTGAACTCTCGACTGTAAACTTTGGGGGTTTTATTCCATTATCATTGCTTACTTGCATTGCCAGTTTTTATTTCTAGACATTGCTATACTGTATAGTAGTAAAGTCTCCCTAGTTATCTCTCATTCACTCATTGCGCATAGTTAGTTGTTGTAGGTACACGTAATGGTCAATTAACCTCGCAGTGTCAAGGTTGTTTGAGTGCTCGCGTGTATTTGTGTAATGCCAACAAGCGTGTCGTTCGCTTCTTCAATTCAACTCAACCTCAACAGCCTTGTTAAAAGTTTCAAAGTATCAGCAATATGGTATTGCGAGAACTTGTATCTACTACTTGGATGATATGCATGCATAAGGATAAGGAAATGAAGGGAAAATTTTGGGATCTAGCACTCGGTATAATTTTCGTACCCTTGGTATTCGAACGTATGGGATTGGTAGATGTCGTTGGTGAGTCCGAGGGGTGAAAATTCCGACAACGAATAGGGAAGTTTGAGGTGGTTTTTCCGAAACGTTCGGTCAAAGTCGTACAATGTCGTTTTCGACGACGTTAGTGTTGAATGTGTTGGTTGGATCGCGGATCGGTCACGACGACGTGTAACACGGGCAAGACGTAGCGGTGGCAGTGGTTAAAGCATCGAACGCGAGTACGTTGACTCGATTATTGTAGTAAGTCGCGTTCGTTCGTCTACTAAACGTTCGTAGTGGAAGTGGATACATAAGAGCAATTTAGTTACCAGTCCACGAACCTGTACACACACACACACACACACACACACATACGCATACGCACACACACACGCGCGTACCATACCGACGGTGTAGCTATCCACAGTAAAGTAATGTGTATAGATCGCGTAATCGAAGTAAACAAATAAAGAATATTCGGAAAAATGTTCAGGTACTGGGGGGCCGCCGCCGGACGATACAACCATCTGTCGCGGTAAGGAAATTGTGTAAGATGATTAGTGATTGTGGCGGATCGTAGATATGAGTGCGGCGCTGCCCCCCGTGCCCGATTTAATTCCGATTTCGGCGCTGCGGAAGGGCAGCAATCGTTCGAATAGCGCGAGTAGTGATTATAGTGGAAATTATACGCCGAGTAATAGTGGAATTTACTATGGTGATGATAGTGTCGATGCTAATGACAGTGGCGCAGGTAGTAGTGTGGTGGTTGTGAACAACAACAACGATAGTGACTGTGAGGAAGACGTGCAGGTGAAAGAGTGCGCCCCCTGCAGTTCGACCCAGTGCTCCGGTGAGGTTATGGGAGAGCAGCGCTCGCGGCGAGCGAAGCAACCTGCGACGGCGGCGGAGGTGATCGATACGCCGCGGTCACGTGGTAGGGACGGCGCCGCCCCGGGAGCGTCCCGGAAAACCGAGCGACATCGTAAATCAGACAGGAGACGTGCTCGCGATCGGGATCGGGAACGTCGTAAACGTTCGAACTCGTCGAAACGACTTCACCACAACAACAACGACGCCGCCTCCGCTGATTCGTCGCATATACAGCATCCGCACCACCATCATCATCATCATCATCATCATCATCAACAACATCAACATCAAACTACCAACAACGTGTACTCATCGACATCGTCGTCAAGTGAATCAACCTCATCGCCGAGA
Source organism: Liometoxenus newtonarum (assembly GCA_030264535.1). Classification (NCBI taxonomy): domain Eukaryota; kingdom Metazoa; phylum Arthropoda; class Insecta; order Coleoptera; family Staphylinidae; genus Liometoxenus; species Liometoxenus newtonarum. The sequence goes on from JARJEB010005494.1 coordinate 3,620, forward strand.
GTTAATCCGATATTCGTGTGGGTCCGGCAGAAAGACACTCACATCGTGGAAGTTAAATGCGAAGATTACGACAAGCGGAATCGGATTCTGCTTACAAAGACAGCGCAGGGATGGCGGGCCATTCCACGCACAGAAACTTTGGCGCCCGTTCTCCAGAAGGATGACGTCGCTGGCGGCAGATACTACAAGAAGTCAAAGAAGCGCAGCAACAGCAAACCAAAACGAAAGTCCTTTGGAGTGCAGGTGGACGAAGACGAATTGCTTCCCGAACCTGACGCAGCCTGGAGCGCAGATGAGTCGGAAGTAACGAACGAACCGTCAACGCAGCAAGATTGTCCGTCGTCACAATTGTTGTCGGATGTAAACAATCGGGAGTGCAGTGCCGGTGTCAGTGTCGATGCCAGTGGCGGTGCAAGTGCGCAAGATGATTGTCAAAACAACATTTCGCCGTTGGACAATCTTCTGGCGGTCGCCGAACTCGAATTCAACCAACAAATTGAGGCCGAGCGATGGGAGACATCGAATAGTAAAACAAATGACCAGGAAGATATCGACATGTTTATCGAATCCTGTAATGCTCCTAGCGTTAATGGTGACAAATTGAAAGAGGAGGAAGATTGCGAAATTGATTATAACGAAGAGGATGATAATAATCTAGCAATGGATGATATTCTCAGCAGGTTAGAACAATCCCTACGAAGTCCCGACACTCTGCACAATGATATCGACATGATGATTAAGGAAGACCTAGATAGTCTTAGAGTGGAAACATCGAAAATGATTGAGGACGATGAAATGATTGGAACCTTAGAAGATATGGAAGATTTGCCAGAAATAGCAGAATCGGAAGCAGATAATGTACCTATGCAGGAAGAAGAAATGGAGAAGAAAATTGAGCAGCAAGAAAATGTAATTATTGAAGACGTAGAAGATGCGATTGAAGCAAGTGTAATTGAAGCGGCGGTAAAACGGGTAGAAGAAGATGACGCAGAAGAATCAGAGGAACCGGAATTGACGGAAGAATCACCAACTGACTTGAGCGTCCAAACACCAAAACCTAGTGATCAGTATGAGGATATGATACCCACAGATTTAAGTATACCCAAGTGTCTCCCTTCACCCCTATCAAAACGGCCAGCATCGCAAAATTCGGAAACGATACAGTCGCCGCAACCGAGCGGAATTCCAGCCGTTCCACCATCCCCAGATCTTTATAGTGCCAATAAAAACAATAGCAGCAAGTCCAATATTTACTTAGAATCGTTGCTTTCCCCTACCAAAGAAACAATTTCGATACCCGAAAAAGAACCCCTAGATCTGGGCAAAGTCAGAGAGTCGGACAGTCCAAAAGTTACATGTTCACAAGAAGAACCACCCTCTAAAAAAATAAAATTAGAAGATATAACACTGAAAACGTTACTGGATTCTGAAACGAATGCGAACAAAGAAGAGAAAACTCAACATCTCAACGCGTCGATAACGAATAATAATAAAAATAATAATTCGATAGATACTCCTAGGTTGCTTGAATTGCTGACGCAAGAAGACGACGAAATGGATCCGATTGCACAATTGAAGCAAGTATTAATTAATACGACAATCAATATACCTGATCCGATGTTAATACCTAAAGATAAATTGAGCCAAATATTATCTTCGCCTGCCAAAGAAATTCCAAAATTATTAAAGCAACGACCTGAACTACGCTTACCGGAAGCTCTTGCCTATCCGCATTTGCTTCAAGATCCTGATATATTAGTCATTACATTATCGCAATTAAAACTTATAGTGGAAAAGCAAAGTCAGTCATTGCCAGTTGTTGAAAAAGAAAAAGTCGTATTAGAAAAAGAGAAAGAAAAGGATCGAGAAAAAGATAAACCTAAACCAATTACGATACCGGAACCACGAAAGCTTTCAACACCCCCTAAAGAAAAAACAGCATTTACTAACAACAATAAAGAGAGTCGAGACACAATAAAAGAAAAGGAATCGAATAAAAAGTCGAAAATATCGGAATTGTCGAGTGACATCGATGCTGCAACCAACGCGGCATTTTCCCAAATGATGTGGTTGCCCTATTTGAATCAATTGGAGGCGATGAACAATCCGGAATTCCTCAAATTTCTGACGACAATGTTACCTGGTTATCCACCGGACATGTCACACGTGATGCGACCGTTTCCGCCGCCATCGTTTCCGCTCGCACAGCCACCGCTCAACTACAATCCATTGGAGTTATCAATGTGGCAGGAAGCAATGTTACAAGCGCGTACAAAAAACCAATTAGACTTTTTGAATTCGCAAAAAATGTTTGGGAAAAATCCATTGGGAAATTTAAGCAGTATGAGTGCCATGAATAACAGTAGCAACCCTTATCAACATCAATTCCCACAGCTTAATATGACAAGAACAATGCCTCCACAATATCAACCACCGACCAATCATCAAACGATAAAATATCCAAGTAAAAGCTCCAAATCTGCTTCATCGTCCAACTATCAACAAAGCAAACCGAACACATATCATCATCAAACTCACCAATCGCATCACAGAGAATCATCATCAAATCAAAGAAATTATGAGAACGAAAAGCTCCTACAACAACAATTGCAACAACAACAGCAACATCTCCAAATGCAAAGACAGAAACAACAACAACAACAACAACAACAAGCTCAACAAGCGCTGCATCAACAACAGGAACTACTCAAGCAGCAAGAACTGTTAAAGCAACAACAGGAAATGTACCAGAAACCAAAAGTGGCTTGCAAACCGTTTGCTAATTTAGTGCAACCGCATTTACAAGCTTTGGGACAATTTCCAGGATTAAGTCCATCGCCATCTGCTGTGCAACAACAACAGCTACATCATCAGCAACAGTTGGAACAGTACCGACAATTTCAACAGCAGCAACAACAACATCAACAACAGCAGCAACAACAACAACAACAACAACAACAACAACATGAAAAACGAAACAGGGTAACCCAAGGACCAATCGATTTATCGGGTGGTCCACTTACTGGTAAGCTTAAAGTAAAACAGCCTCAACATCTTGTTGATCCGAAGAATGCTACACGATTATTGAAATACGACGATGTGGCGGAGGTGGGCAGCACAACGACTAGCATCGACGAGATGCAAGATGCGCAGAAACATTTATGGCATCCATTATTTGGCAAGTAAGTTTTTCTCTAATATAAAGAGTAATTTTCAATGGTTGTAAAATTTTATTTTATATATGGGGCGTAAATTTGTGTTTTTTTTGCGCTTGGAAAAATGCCAATTAATTTCTACCAAGCTTGCAGTCCGTTAGTGATCCTTTTTGTACTGCGATCTGCGGCTTATGTATTTGGTAATTAATTATTATTAATGAAACGCGAATCTATTTTTATTTATAATTGTCTCCCTTATATATACCACCCTTCAATTAATCTTCTTCTCGCTTTTGGTTATTACTTCCTTGTAACAAAGGCAATTAATTAACAGCATCCTTTCTTTATCTTTATTCCAACAGCCAGAAGAGCTACACAAGTCCGTGGAACTGGACGACGGTGACGGCTACAGGGGAATAACAAAGACAAATGCCTCCGGCTCAATGGAGGCAACAATCGCTGCCCACAACTGTTCACCAACATCAGCCATTATCAATAGGGCACACGCAACAGCAGCAGCAACAACAACAACAACAACAACAACAACAACTTACAAAAAATATGGATCTATTCACAGGGTTCGATTTCGATTTCTTATCAAAATAATTAAAATACAAAACAATACGCGCCTCTTGGTACAAATATCAGTATAGTGAATAAAAGGGGTTTGAAAGAAGAAAAAGAAAACGTAATTATATAATCTACTTGCTCCGATAGTTGCAAGTCGCAATCCAGGTCATTGCTGTCTGGGAAATGCAACAATGGATATGGAAGAAACTTGAGAATACAGGAACTAAACGGTTTGTGTCGTCTGCAAACGGGAAGGTTAATAAAAAAGAGCTCGCCACGACTAACGCCGTCCGGCCAGTTTCGAATGGAGAAGAAAAATCGATAGAAGAGCGAGTGCTGTAATACGTCAGACGGACGAAAGCAGGGGGTATGTACGAGAACCAGGTCTCGCGAGGTCACCGGTTTCGTTCTATTCGGGTTCGCATTTGTTCGTTCGTGTTCCGCGTTCGATTCCTCGCGCGCACGAAAATTTAATAAAAACGACGAAAAAAAAAAGGAAGAAAAACTACATGCAGCGCTGGAATTAGAAAGAAATACAACGCTGTCGAGCATTAATGTAATTGAATGACGGAAATTGTATTAATCTGTAGCAAGTCGAGAAGATTCTTCTTGTACAAAATGTCTTATACAAAGTATCAAAAAAATTACTTTAAAATGTTTGCGAACGGTGCACACGGACACCGGAAATTGATGTCTGATGAAATTATAAGTGCGGAGTCTATTCAAAACCTGTCATTTGAAAATGAATTGCCATGGTTAAATTCCAAACACTCATTATTAACGATAACAAAAAATAAAAATGCTATAAAAAAGCTATAATAAAATACGGTTTGACAGAAAGAAAAACAATTATACTAAATAACTTAATGTTGCTGCCCAATTTTTGATAATATTAATTTTATCGGCAAACAAAAACGACATTCCACGTTAAGTTAAAACCCTAACAAAAACTTAAAACTTAATAAACTAAGTTCAAGTTGATAAAAAAAAATAAAACAAATAAAGATGTTCCTCACTGTACATACGTCTAAAACTAATTGTATATGTATTAATATATAAAAAAAATAATTAATAATGTTTAACATGTAAACAAGTGCGAGTGCTCTAAAGACAATTCGGAAAAATTTCCAAAATTATTTCGAATAAAAATAAATACAAATACGAGCACCCATTATAATTAGGTAGTATAACGAATAAATGTAAGCCATGTGTAAATATAAAATAAGTCTTGTAACCTATCACTGAGTAGATTTCCGAAACAACAAAACAAAGGAAACGAGAAGATTTTGTTTCTAGTAGAAAATTTTACGGATTTTCCGTCCCAACATTTTTGTGTTTTCTTGAATCGCTTATAGTAGTTGCTTCAAAGTATACATACATAGATACAAATTTATATGTTTATGCTGGCCTAAAACAAAAATTGAATGGCCTTTAAAAAAGCAACAATTCTATTTTGTTCAATTTCAAAGTTTCATTTTATTGTGGCTCATAAAATATTTACCACATGAATAATAGTTTTCACAGATAAAAAATTATTTTATTATTTCGTTGTTGAATGAAAAAGTACGGACTTATTGATATTTGTAAAAAGAATTGAAAACTATCAAACACATAACCGAAATCGATTAGTACAAGACAAAAAATAATGAAAACTTGTACAAAATATTTTAAATTAAGAAGTATAATTAAAAGTATGAAAGAAGATGCTGACATGTTAGAATACAGATTGACTTTTTAGCTATGCCAAGGTAACATTAAAAATTAGATAGAAATGCGATCAAATTAATTGCATAATAATATACGAGTAATTTTAGCAAAAAAAAAACTTAATTTATATGATAAAGAATAAAATATTAGCGAATTGATTACGATATTATCTATAAGAATAAATTAAAATATAAATTGAAAATTGCAAATATATACCTACCAGAATAACATTTAAGGATAAACTACACAAGTAATCGAAAATCCAAATATAAGTAGCATATTACGAATTAAGAAATTTAATAAACTAATTAAAAACCTTCCTAGTAATTAAATTACAGAAATACGATTTTTAATACGTGCTATAATAATATACATACCTATACAGAATACTTATTGATCTAATTGATGATATTGATATACTTGATACTTAAATGATAACTTGATACTTGAAATATAAAAAATATAAAATTGTAAAAATTTATATTGATACTACACATAATTACGATCAAAGACTATACCAAATAACATACATATTAAACAACAAAGAGAATTTGCATAGAAAGAAAACACGTGCAATGGAAAATCTAATTATGACAAAAATCAATAACATATTAATTTATCAATCAATATAGATACGAGTATATAGGTATCGCGGGATAGAAAATAAAATATTAAGGAATCAACTGAAAACGAAAACAGAGCAAGGAAATGAAATGGTAAAGCCTAACAATAAAGTTTTGCTGTTGAAAAGTTTTCGGTTCTCTCTGAAGTTGCGCTTACAGAATTTCGCTTATTCAGATTTTCGATGTACATTTCCTCTACCGTGCGTTTATTTTACCGTTGAACATATGCATGAACAATGTCAAACTCATGGCAATAGAGATTTGTATTGCTAAAAACACACCGACGGACGGGGAAACGATTGATGAATAATTTGTGAACCGTCAATTCAAATATGACAAGGAACAAAATTGATCATAAAAATTACATTAATTTTGATCGTCCAGTGCTCACTGCCATGAGTTTGACTCGTATATGCATACTATGTTCAATGGTAAAATACACGCTCTGTATATTTTTTTTTA
>JARJEB010005508.1:0-15869 GCA_030264535.1 Liometoxenus newtonarum
TTTGCTTGACAGACATATTTGACAACCGGCTTCTGTCATATATGAGTTCAAGCGTTCATGGCAAGCTGAGTTTGTTCAGCCTGTGTGTCACATATCATTATTGAATGCAGGGAAGAGCTGTGATTGGCGTAAAGTAAATGTCTAGAGGAATAATGGATTGATTATTCACGTGTGTCAAGCTCATTATTCGCGAGTGATATTAATGTGGATTATTAGTTGCCTACATACACACCTAATCATGGTTGTTTTACTTGGTCGCGGATAAAATGAATGTCATGGGTGCGTTGTTATAAGTATAGGTTGCGTTTTGTGCATGTATAGAAGAACGATTCTTAAGAACACATGTTTTTCACATAATTCAGCCAGTTAAGAGATATTTGTTGTACAAAATTATAAACTGTGTTCGATTCCGTTGAATAAATGATCTTCGAAGGCTGGTTGCCTATGTTAAAATATTAAGTGTCTTGTGTTTTTGTCTTCAATATCCTAACCCCCATGATAAATTATTATTAAACATGCAAAACGTTGATTCATGATTCAAATCTAAACATTTTCATTAATTCTTATTTAAACTTCTATACATCGTTGTTCATTTTATTGTTATTCACTCACTGATCAGAGGCGTAGCTACTATGAGGCAAGTGAAAGCATTGCTTACGGGCCCACAATGGAAAAAAAATATTTCCAATGTTTATTTATATCTAACAAAATTTTTCTTTTTTGATTAAATACTACACCAGGCGAAGCCTTCCGAAAATTTTTCTTACGGGACAAAATTTTCTTGCTACGCCACTGTCTTTCTTTAGTAGTTTATGTCTTTAGTAGTTATGCAGCCATGAATTTATATGACTCTTTGTTTGTTTGAACTATATTTTGTAACTTAATTTGCTCAAGAACAAAAAGTATAAAGAAAACTGTCCGAAAACAAATATAAAGACTTAATTAATTAATTAATTAGGTACACTTATTCTATTCATTTAATTATAATTCGCCCATTTATACCAATTTAATTGTATTATAAAACAAAAACAAATTTTTAGTATCAATTCAAATGAAATACTAAACGAGCATTTCTAATTAGTAGAAACGCATATTCGCTCGCGGATTTTGTTCAACATGCATAACGATGAAACTGTTAAGACTATATAGATGACCAGATTCTATATAGTATTTTCTAAAATTGTTTTCGGTTTATTGGCCAATGTCCAACAAAAACTCTGCTCTCAATGTTTCTGTCGGTGTATAGACTGTACAACTTTAGTAATACTAAATCGTCCAAAACTAAAACAAACTAACGGGAATGATGGAAGTGATGAACAAACACGTGTATGTATTATTCGATTTGCTGTGCAATAAAGTCATCTAGAAATTGGATTTGAATCAATATTGGAAAATATGAGAGACCTGTTTAATTATTATTTTTAATAAACGAAATGCCATTCTTGGATTTTCTGAGTTAGTGTCGACAATTAATGATGCGAAAACGTTTGTTAGTTATAATTGAGTGAATTTGTAACGTACTTGTGCTGTTTCGACTTCTTCAGATTTTCTTTACATTTAAATTTAGCCGATGACACTTTGCTCACTATTAATATCAACAACGGTTTTTCAACTTACAGAAAGTAAGTATACCTTGCGGTTATAGAATTACGCGATATTGAAATATCAAACAGGAAAAATGTAAAAGTGCGCTTTAAAAAAGTAAAAACTAAATTAAAATCATTTGCTCTCATCCTATATGTATAAGCAACTTGTCAAGATATTTTGGAATTTTTATAGCGGCATTGAAATAAATTATTATACGATAATACCAAAAAGTACTTATCACTACGGTATATTTCCTTGGCTAAGACCTAATTTATGCAACACCAACTGTACTACCGTGTACTACTTACTCATGCTCATGAACATGTAGTTTTAGAGCAAGTGCCAGTGGTCCTCAAACTTTTGCGGACCGGGACCCACTGTGAAAAATTATTATTTTTCGCGACCTATTCGCTTAAAAGTCATAGTTTAACTGCATTTGGGCTGCGTTCATGTCGTGACGTACTTCAACTACACCCATGACTTTGAGAACCCCTGTTTTGGAGTATTAGTCAAATTAGAAGTTAGATACTTATTAGTTGTACATACTAGTTTTGCAAAAGCAAAATTTGTGCCTTGTGCCAATCGAAAATCTTCAGAATTAGAAGTCTGAAAAAAGTGTCGAAAAACGGACAGTAACATATAAAATTTAAATTGCTAAATTAAATAGGTACGGTATGATTCATTTTGGTTGTTTTCCTATGGCTAACTTAAATTATAACATAATTGTTTATAATTTATAATCTTACAAATGCTCCTTTCAAATTTAGAAAAAGCATCGTTCAGACGCTAGAGGGCATTAATTGAAAATAAGCCAAAAAACGGTAATTTCCAAAAATAGAGATTTACCAAATTTATATACCGAGTGGTAGGATATACAGGTGAACATAGGCAATTTATACAAGGTATTTTTAAAACATTTTCTTAGCAAAACTTTTACAGTAGGCTTTCCTCGATTGAATGAATTTCAATTATTTTTCGAAACTTGATGTAATTAAATTATTTAGTTGTCAATCTAACAAATTTCAATTATGATTAGAAGGACGTTCACTTTTATTTTGTTAGAACTTTAAAACAACAAAATTATCTGAAAAGCATGGATGATCATATTTCAGATCAAAAAAATTATTTTTAATTTTAATCTTTAATGTATAGCAAATTTTTGTATCAAAAGACTCGGAAAATTATTGCCTTTATTTGATGTGATTGCGATTTATTTCCATACAAATTTGGAACGGGAATTTTCGAAAAGTTGATAAACCGTGTAAATTCCCTATGTTCACCCCTATGTCCTAACACCCGGTATGTAAAATCTAAATTTTTATTAGTAAACTTTGTCATAGTCATAATGTTAATGATCCGAAACCAAACGTAATTTGAACGCGGTAATAATTGATAGCTTTAGGTTGGTTTAAATAGTTTAAAAGTAGGTACTTAATAATAATAGTAAGTAGATATTCATAAGTACAGAGTCACATGATTTGAAAATAATTATCATAATTAGAAAATGCATTTAGGAAGGCTTATTAATCTCACGGTGGCAATTATTCCAGTAATTTATAATTTTACAAGAAAAGTTTTCTCTCTCTCGACGGGGATCGAACCCGTACTTCTGCATTTCTAGAACACCGCACTAGAAATGCAGAGGTACTGGTTCCATCCCCATCGTCTTACCTTTTGTAGTAAAATTAAGAATTTAAAGAAAAATATGAACAAAAAAAATGCGCCCGATTTCTTAATTGAAATAACTCACGGTTTCCAAATGTAATTCAAATTGTATGTTAATTATCATAATGTCAACATTTTAATTTGTTAATTTTGGTAACGACTTAATTACAACATGCTTGCATTATAATCTAGGTAGAACAATATCTAAGTTTTGGTTCAATTAATAGTTAAAGCTATTAAATAATTAACGAAAGAAAAAATGGAAACTTTGGCCTTGGTGGCCTTGAACTCCTTATCTGACGATAAACTGTCGTAATAAGGGTAATTGCACTCGGCATGTGCCCAGTGCACGGTGCAGGACTATTCATAATGCTTTGAAAAATCAATTTTTCGTGTCTTGATTTACTATCTACTATTTTTTATTGAAAATTCCCAACTAGAACCAGAACCGGAATATTTCATTTTTAAGGCAGGGCGAACCGCTAGCTTTAGGAGCCCTGGGCTATCACTATTTGGGGGCCTACCCAATTGACCAAAGTCTGGATACGTGGATGATGAAATGTCTTGCACTCTGTTGGAGCTGAAGACCGGCGTTAAACTTAATTTTCAACTTTTTGCGGTCAAACAGAACAATTAAATGAAAAAGTAAAGGGTTTCAGGAACGCGACAGCGGATGGGCCTTATTTGCTGTATCGCGTCTTGAAATGAACATTAATAAATCGAGCGGAAACGTACGACTGTATAAGTTCACGGTGGGAACAAGTGAAGGGGCTCTTTGATTACATGGGGCCCTGGGCTGCAGCTCATAAAGACCATGCCTAAATCCGCCTCCGTTGCAAGGAGAAAACTAGAAAAGTTTTATGATTTTATTTCATACGAAACTAAATTTGTTTTTTGGTTAATTTATGTACCAATTAAAATATCCCAATCCTGTCTAAGTTTCTTAATTCTGCACTTAAGCTTTTTCTGGAATCTGGAATTCACGCTTTATCAGAATTGTGTTAGCTTTGGATGTAAATATTTTAAGATTGCATGTAATCATTGCTTTATTTTTTTTTTGGCTTAATTAAACTTAATAATAATTAAACCGTCTAAATGATTTATATATTTTAGGTTCACCGGATAACGAAGTTTCGCATCCAGTGGACGAGAAAATTACTTTGAGTGATGTCAGTAAGTAGCTACATAAATATTTCTCTCGTTTTCTCGATTTTCTCTTTCAAATTTAATTTTCGCTTTTTCTCTAAGCTAAGGACATGTTTTTTGGCAATTTATTTTATACCAAACAGTTGGTGAAAAGTTTAAATCAAATTAAAGATTTTGCAATCAAAACGAAAAAAACTGGAAGAGTCAAAATTGAATCGGCATCGAAACATGAAAAAACCCACATTCCTGAACTCTTTCGGAAAAATTGGCAACTTATTGCATATGACGAAAATTTGATCACAAATAAAACATTTTGCCAAATACCAGAAGTATTTGACTTTCCACACGAGTTTCGGAGTTTCCACGAAATGTTTCAACCTTACTCACCTTCTAACAACATTTCAATCTTCCAAGCAAAAACATTAAAATTCCTCAACGTTTTACAACATTTTAAAAATTCAACATACCTATTCGCATTCACTCTTTCATTCATAAGATAATAATAAGATAATCATTCAAAGTGGAATTCTTTCTACGGTTTATTTTATATTTTGGACCCGCTCGTTTCATATTTGCTGCCAAATTATTTAGTTTTTTCCTCATTCATTGTTTATCCGATGACCGGATGTTGTATTTCAAATTAGGTATTTCATTTTACATTTTAATAAATATTTCAGTTGCCTGTATACAAACTGATCTGAACTCACCGGAACATCAAGTCGCCTCACAATCACAATCGACGCAAATTAAGAATATTGAAGAAGAAAACCCGGCGCGTATGCATCCACACGACATGGAAAAGCCGTACGTGAGGATAATTGAGCAACCAGCATCGAAAGCATTGAGGTTTCGTTATCAATGCGAAGGACGTTCAGCTGGTTCGATACCCGGTGTGAATAGTACCAGCGATGTGAAAACTTATCCAGCCATACAGGTTATCGGCTATAAAGGACCAGCGGTGGTTCTTGTTAGTTGCGTCACGAAGGACGCACCATATCGGCCGCATCCGCATAATCTTGTTGGCAGAGAAGGTTGCAACAAAGGTGTTTGCACATTGGAGATTCCTCAGGATACGATGTCGATTACTTTTTCAAATTTAGGTATTCAATGCGTCAAGAAGAAAGATATTGGAGAACATTTAGATGAACGCAAAGCATATAAAGTTGATCCATTCGGAAGTAAGTTCTAAACTTTGAATTTTCTAGCAGAAATTATGATTAAATTTTTGTTTCCAGCTGGTTTTCAACATAAAAATCAACCGACATCTATAGATCTAAACGTTGTGCGTTTATGTTTTCAAGTTTTTATTCCGAATGTGAATAAGGGTGATAAGAAATATTCAGTACCACTGACTCCAGTTGTCAGTGATCCAATTTATGATAAGAAAGCAATGTGCGATTTAACAATTGTTAAGTTATCAGATTGCGTTAGCACTGTTGACGGGGGACGCAAAGATATCATTTTATTATGTGAAAAGGTAAATTACTTTGATACACCAACAATTAATAGGAAAAATTCACACAGACGACGACATTGACTCCTTCCAATCCCCCCTGATAACGATTTGAGCTTCTGCTTCCCATGGAACCGCTGATCCGGACCACCATGACGTAGCAAAGGAACACCACACCTCTGCACATCCAAGGCTCCAATTGCATTCGTTCAAGTTCGTGTTCTCGTTGAAGTGAACGCAAACGAGAACACGAACTTGAACGAAGGCATTTGGAGCCTTTGCGGTGCAGAGGTGTTCCTTTTGTACGTCATCAGATCAGCTGATTAAAATTAGTTCCGTGACGTCATCATGACAAAACGTGGAACATCCTGGTAGAGCTGGGCCGGCCTAACGTCGAAAGAGTTAATTTTTCCTGCAAAATAAATATACATAATAAACCTAACCTACAAATATTCAAAAATTATATCCAAAATTTAATTCTTATAAATTAAATTACTAAACCATCAGAAACGTGGTTAATACAGAGATCTTTTTCTTTTAGGTGACAAAAGAAGACATCGAGGTACGTTTCTACGAAGAACACGAAGGTCATGTAATGTGGGAAGCGAAAGGAGATTTTCAACCATCTCAAGTTCACAAACAAACAGCAATATGGTTCCGAGCACCGAAATATCGAACACTGGACATCACCGAGCCAGTAAGGGTGTGCATTCAATTGCGACGACCCTCCGATGGAGCCACATCAGAACCATTACCCTTCGAAATGTTACCTTTAGATTCAGGTAGGCCAGCATTTTGGTCAATACGTCGCAACTACAAGAAATCGAGTGCGTACGATCTATTCAATTCGGCCTTGGCCACTGATGCCGAAACGATACGCAAGAGACAATTAAATAATTTAGCAAACTTAGTCGCCGGTGTTGAGAATGCGAGTAATAATAACAAGCCAGAACCCGAATACGGGGAAATTAAAAAGACCAAATTATCAACTCCCCAAATAACTAAAGTCGAAAATGACTCAAAGTCGACTAATCAACAAACGGTTGAAGTTGATATTGAAATGACTGATAACTATGAACCAGTTGGAAACACATCGAATGATATTTTAATGTGTAACGTTGAAGATGATGTGTTGAAGTGTACCGAGGAAGATGTTATTAGGGAAGTTGTTGAATTGGATGAAATTTATTCAGATAATCAGAAACGCATTGAAATGATTGATCAACAAAATCAACTCGAGCCTCCACTCGCGGAAAGTTCTTTAGAAGCACAAGAATCGTTTGATGATGCTAAAACTTATAGCAGTTTGCAAATGGCGTTCAAGAATCCCATGCGAATAATTGATATTGATTTTAATGATAAATATGAGGATATCATAGTCCCAAATAGTCCTTTAATCGATGTAACTAAATTGCCACAAGAAATGGCGCTATTTGAAAATGAAAAACCTCCAAGTCCTAATTTGATCCCAGAGTCGGAACTAATTGAGGAACCATTACCTCCGCTACCCCCAAAACGAACACGCAAAGTAATCGAAACTGATATAGACGATCCAGGCTCCGGTAATGGTAACCATCAAACGGTTGAAACAATTCCTTTATCGAGTCAGGAAGCTGTTAACGTTCTATGCTCCACGTCTACAACACCTATTTCTTTATCCCGCAGTCATAGCATGTTGTCAAGGTCACAAAATGATTTGGCCCCTGAAAAGCGCTTACCACCGAAACCCACGTCAACATTACCAAATCCAAAGAAGCGTGGATTTTTTTCGAAATTATTTGGCAGGAAACAAGTTGAAAGTGCTCCCCAATCAAAACGCTGTTCATTGACGACTAGTGGGAATTTGAAAGTGTCCAATGTTAGTTTGAACCGGACACCGAGTAATATGTCAAATCGATCGAATCTAAGCTATAGGATACCCCTCAAAGATTCGAACACTGATTTGAATGATCTTAACGTTTCAAATATCGATATCGGTCGCAAAGATGAATTGCAAGAATTAAATATAAACAATTTAAATAATAATCGGGATAGCGTTAGTAGATTGAATGAAGACGATGATTTGAATATGAATTTAGATTTGACCGAAGCGGAACACTACGCTTTGTACACGGCAATGGCTCCCCATGCTACACAAAGTGAGTTTGACGAAATGTCAGCTTACTATGCACCTGTTGAAGGTGGCAAATTATTGTTACATCAAGTTAACAATCCAAACGGAACATGATTTACTAATCTGGACTTGATATTAATTTATTAAATTATGGGATTAATGTTCCTATAAAACGAACATGAAACCAAGTTGAAATTGGTCTATTTGTCTATTGATTTGATAATTTTTATTGATGATTTATCTGATTTTAGGTATTAAACGTAAAAGAAAATTAGACTCGGATGCGAACATTAAATTAGTAAGACCTTTGCAGGAGAATGCTCCCAATAGTAAGTTTAAATTTTATCTTTTTATCATTAATTATACCGAAAATTGCAAAGAAATTGCTTGAAGGCTCAAGGAGCCCACACACGGTCCGGAATTCCTCTGAGGAAAAACTGTTCAGATTTGACCTTCGTGATTTCCGGAGCGTGAGGGGTAAAAAACTGAGCAGATTTGTGAACTATTGAGGCGGCCGGATTAGAATTGAAAAATGATTCTGAATAACTGAACAGTCCGATCAGTTCGGTTCAGTTTGATTGAGACTTCAACGACCGCGCATTCTCGAAGCCCTGAACTGCACAGTTTTCCCCCCAGAAGATTTCTGGATCGTATATGGCCGAGGGGTACTCAGGCCTACTCCGGAAATCTGGACAGGCACAGGCCGACTGATTAGTTTTTCCTCCTTAAGAGCCCCATACACGGTCCGGAAATTCTGTAAGGAAAAACTGTTCAGGCGGCTTGTCCGGATTTCCGGACGCGGCCTAAATATCCCTTTGCCCATAGACGTTCCGGAAATCCAGTGCGAAAAAACTGTTCAGTCCTGGCCTTCGGGAATGCGCATCGGTCGAACTGCACTGACATGACCTGAAGGTTGAAGCAACGCCATACACGTTCCGGTCGGCCTGTTCAGTATTCAAAAACGTTTTTCAATTCTCATCCGGCCGCCTGAACAGTCCACAAATCTGCTCAGTTTTTTTCCACACACGCTCCGGAAATCTGGAAGGCTAGGACTGAACAGTTTTTCCTCATAGGATTTTCGGAGCGTGTATGGGGCCCTTTATTAAAGGAAGGGGAAACTAATTGGTGTTGGGATACGAGAAAATGCTTAAGATAAAACTAGGACTTCTCATAATAATTTCGGAGTGTTTCCGGGTCTTGGGCTGTAGTTGGATTCAAGTTTTCTGTGAAATTTACAAACTTAAAGAATTAACTCCAAATGAATATCAAAACTTGACTCCAACTGTACATGTTTTGCGGGTCTAGTGGATTAAAATTTTCTTGTTTATATTATCAGGGCATGCCATTGGGATTTTAGGTTTTTGTAAAAAATTGTAAGTTGTTGTTGTTAATATGGTGACCGGTTGTAAGACAAATTGTGCATTTTTATTACACATCGAGTTATTTAGTTTAACTTTTGATTATCTATTCTATCTACATATAGGTTAAGAAAATTTTATAATTGAATTTCAATGGTGCTAACACTATGTATTTATTCTTATTGCAAATTGCAAATTTTGCATTATGAAACCACGGCCGTGCCTAGAGATTATGGCACCTGAGGCAAATATAAAAAATTTAACACAAATTTAGTGTCTCGCAAATTATGAGTTTTATGGCTTTGAAATTTTATGACCGAAATTTGGCGGCATTTGGGAGGCCGCCTCATTCCTGGGCACGACGATAAATACGATAAAAACTGAAGTTTTGTAACTATTAAGTCTACATATATTTAATTACTAATGTCATTGGTGAATGAGATTATGCAATTTCAGTTTGAAAAGCGATTTTCATTGTTTAGTTGCATAATAGTTATTTTCGCAGCAAGTTGCGTGGAGAAGAGTCTCTTATGAACGAATGTTTTCCAGCCATACCCTTCTCAACACAAAGAGTTGCGAACATTATTTTTTGCACATCCACAATCATGTTTTAGAAACAATATATGGACTTAAATCACAAAATCACTAATGTTGCTTGAAACGGTCGAACGCGCGGTTACACGTCAACGAACACGTCGAACTATCTAAAAACGTATGCAACCCAAACAACAATTGTCTATTACTGCATTGAACATATAATGAGAAAGAAGGAGATGGATATATCACACTGTTATGTAATGAAAACAAGTGCGCTAGCTTAAATTTTGTTGTGGGTGTGCAAACAAATTTAAAATCATTTCGCTTCGATACTTATTACTTGTGAACACGTATGTCAATGATTGGGTTAATTGTCTAGTTACGTTTTGTGTATTTTATAGTTCACTGTGAAGTTTTCGTTCATGTTTTCGTACCTACCTACTATTAAATTAATTAATGTGTTTTATATTATAAAATTACATTATATTAAGTGCATCTCTTTGTAAGTAACTTTTCTGACGAGTTAAAATGAAAGCAAAGAAACGGTTCGTGAAACTGGTGGTGCACGTGATCGTTTTCAGAACTTTAAGTATTTACTTTTCAAGTCAAACATATAAATTTACTTTTCAATATTCAGCAACTTCTACTTGGATCGGAAAAATCGATTTTTTTCTTGCACAAAAACGAGAAGCAGAAATGGTAATCTCAAATTTAAACGCGTGAAATTTGGCGGTAAAACTCGACGCATTCTATTCAGAAGTAAAGTCACAACTCCGCATGCCTTTCACTTTTCTAACTTGTCTCTGCCGAGGGCTAGAAAAGTTTAACTTTTTAGCGTGAAATGGTACAAAGAAACAGCTTTAACTTTAACGCGTGTAAAAAGTTAAGCACAAAGAAATGCACCTATTTGTAATTGGAATTAGTTTATAAGTAACATAATCGTTGGTTGGTTCATTGATTGCTGAGTTAAATAATTAAATTGGTTGAATAATGATAATGAAAAGAAATAGCTATTATATCACGAGGGAATAAAATACTGATATTTGACGCGAGTCAAATTATGTTTTACTATATCAAGTCAAGTTGAGAGTTTTCTGTTTATCGAAGGATTTTATAGAAATATCGGAATGTTAATGCTCTATTTTAAGATAATGTTAAAATATTGAATATACAAGAAAAGGAAAAATAACGAATGAAAAGAAAAATTGAATAGTTATATTTGAAATTTGACGTTTTAAATTTTTAAAGTTCTTGTCGAGATACAATTTATTTATTTATTGCTATTTGTAATACACGATTTCGAGGAAAAGATTGTATTAAAGTTCGTACAAAAAAAAAATTTAATATTTTCTTAAGAAGACTTTCTATATTTAAAGCAGCCAAAAAATTTCACGGATAATAAGTTTGAAGGTATTTTATGATTTTTCAATTTTTGGTATTTAAGTTGAAGTAATTTTTGATTTTAAAACTTGTCAAAAGTTAACAGTTTGTATTGATATCTAGTTTTATGATTTTTTGTTTTTCGATTAATTTTTTAAATTAATTAGTTTGTACGTTTTTGCTTGGTTTTGCATTGGGAGCACGCTTTTTTGAATTTGCTTGGATTTTACGTTAATTTTTTACCACAGAATTTAAAATTATATGATTAGTGTAAATAATAAAACTAATTGTTTGTTTTTCTTTTGTTTTTAGGGTCACCTTATAATATAATTAACAATAAAGGGCATTTAGAAATTAAAGAGGAACCTATAGGTGAGTCAAAAATATCCCCGGAACCGGAACACATGATTATACGTCAATTGGACGTGCGACAATTGGACGCGATCATTTGGACGCACGACAATTGGACGCGGCGTCTTTAGGACGCATTGACAATTGGACGCAACGACTTTACGTCTTACGAAAAAACTCGTGAAAAAGCCAAGTACGCTAAAACCAAGTACGTTTTGTGTTTTTACACTACCCTCTGGCTGACCCCAATAAGGACTAACCTCCTTACCTATAATATATTTTATAAGACGTAAAGTCATTGTGTCCAGTTGTCGATGCGTCCAATTGTCAATGCGTCCTAAAGACTGTCGTACGCGTCCAATTGTCGTGCGTCCAAATGATAGCGTCCATTTGACGCACGTCCAATTGACTGCGTCCAATTGACGCGACACCAATTAACAATATGTCTTGGCCTAATGTTTTTAGATGCACAACCATATGTGAGTCCAGTATACATCGGTCATAGTCCAACTTATGCGAACCCTTCAGTTTCACCAAGCTACTACCCCCCAGGACCAGTGGCAGGCTCAAATATACCGATTCCACAACCTGATACAAATTATCAATATTATCAACAGCGAATGCCTCAACTAAATGACTTGCAACCGGAACCACAATGGAATGTTCCTCTGCAGGGACCATCCCAACCGAGACATCAACTTCAACCGGCGCAACAATCCGAACCCGCCACAGTCGAAACACCAATGGCAATCGATTCAAGCGGACTGAATCAGATACTGAATTTTGATCAGCAGTTATTGGACTCAAGTGATCTGGCACAATACAATATCGATCCGAATATGCTTTCGGAGAATCTTTCGAATAGCTTAATGATCTCCGATATGCCACCGACGGCGATGACTTCAGATAGTTTGAGTAAATTGGCTGAGGCCACTTATGAAAATTATTGCATGAATAACGTACCACAGCAATAAATAATAAAACATTGATGGTTTCCAGTTTCCACAAATTGTGACAAATAGTGAAAAAGGCACACTTAAAAAGTAATTGTAAAGTAAGGACAATTTATAAACGAACAAATTATTGCTGTGTGTATGCAAATCCACTATTTCCGGTTGTATACTTTTAAATTTGTTTTGCATTAAGTGTACTTTTTAATATGCCTAATTCATAGTTGACATATTAGGTAATTTAGGTATAATTACAAGAAGATATTGATGTGCATAGAGTAAAATACTGTGATTTTGAATAGTCAGGCAATGATAATTTGATAAAATGTTGATGATTATGAAAATAATATGCAGATTTGTTTCAAAGTTATAAAAATATATTGTTAAATTTTATTAGGTTTTTCAGTCATTTGTAGTTATTGTTATTCCAATTATTGTTTGAAATGACATTTTACCTTTTAAATGTGACAATTGCGATCATAATTGTATCTTTTCTTACAATTTCTTAATTAGCAATTCAATTTGTCGTATTTCTTTAATCTCTTTTATTGTAATTCTACTTAACGACCTGTTGCTCGAAATCCTTACTTAACCTAACGCTTATTATTTATCTTAAGGGCTAGTTTATGATTGACATACTAACATAACATATATCGTAATCGTAAATAGTTCAAGTATTTGAAACGCAATGAATCAATCGTACACCAAAACATGTAGGTAAATCATATTAGGTATAGTATTAATAACAATCAGAAAATAATTAGAATAGACTATACGCATGGTTACCATGGCAACTCCCTAAAATTGTAAATACTCAAAACCGACAAATATAACTTATGAGGTACTTGAGTCATCTTATATTAATATGTCAATCATAAACTAGCCCTTAGGGTCCGCGCTTCTCTAAAGTAATAAATCAGGTAACAACCAATACCATGGGATGATGATCTACCCTCTCCCTGAAATTTACAAAACCCCCGAACAGCTTATATTTAAGGGTTGATTAGGCAGCAAGTCAGTCTATTACAGTCACGCAAGTCTGTGTTTAAAAAAGTGTATTTGAAAAAGTTTTGTTATTAGGCTTAGTGTACGCGATTCATTAAAAACTACGTGAGCTCTGTTAATGAGATGCAAAAGCCGTCCGTAAAAATCATTGAGCAACCAGCGTCGAAAGCAATAAGGTTTCGTTATCAATGCGAAGCCGAACGTTCGGCTGGTTCGATTCCCGGTGTGAATAGTACCAGGAATAAGAAAACTTACCCAGGTATTCAGGTTATTGGCTACAAAGGACCTGCCTTGGTCCTTGTTAGTTGCGTCACGAAAGACGCACCATATCGGCCGCATCCGCATAATCTTGTTGGCAGAAAAGGATGCAATAAAGGTGTGTGCACATTGGAGATTCCCCAGGATACGATGTCGATTACTTTTTCAAATTTAGGGATTCAGTGTGTCAAGAGGAAAGATATTGTGGAATATTTAGATGTTCGCAAGTCATATAAAATTGATCCATTCGGAAGTAAGTAAGTTTGTATTTTCTATATGGCAAAAATTAAGATTTAATTTCTTTTCAGCTGGTTTTCAACATAAAAATCAACCGACATCTATAGATCTGACCGTTGTGCGTTTATGTTTTCAAGTTTTTATAACGAATGCGTCCAAGAATCATAAGAAATTTACAGTACCACTGACTCCAGTTGTCAGTGATCCAATTTATGATAAGAAAGCTTCATTGTGCGATTTAACAATTGTTAAGTTATCAGATTGCGTTAGCATTGTTGACGGAGGACACAAAGACATCATTTTATTGTGTGAAAAGGTATAATTATCACTTACAGTAAACATTTGCAATTCTAAAACTTATCGATGGAATATTTTTTTCAGGTGGCAAAAGAAGACATCGAAATACGTTTCTTCGAAGAACATGATGGTCATATTATATGGGAAGCAAATGGGGACTTTCAACCATCGCAAGTACACAGACAAACGGCAATATGGTTCCGAGCACCGAAATATAGAACGTTGGATATCATCGAACCAGTACGGGTCTGGATTCAGTTGCGACGACCCTCCGATGGGGCCACATCAGAACCGTTAGCCTTCGAAATGTTGCCCTTGGATTCAGGTAAGTCAACATTTTGACGCATACTGATTTTATAATCGATGTAACAAATTTTTTCCAAGTACCAAATGATTTGACCACTTTTAAGCGAGTAAATGAGACAGAATTATTTCAAAAAGTGGTCGCAAATAAACCTCACTTAATTTTATAATATTTATTGACGTTTTTTCTGATTTCAGGTATTCAACGTAAACGAAAACTAGAGTCGGAGGAGAACATTAAATTAGTAAGACCTTTGGAGGAGCATTCTTCAAATAGTAAGTTTTTTTTTTTATTTTTATCAAATCTACCGTGAACAAAATGCTTCAAAAAAAATTTGTTTTGTTCTTAGTTTTTGTCGAGATTTTTGATTTGCAGTCAAAAACGACGTTTTT
This sequence comes from Liometoxenus newtonarum, assembly GCA_030264535.1. NCBI lineage: Eukaryota > Metazoa > Arthropoda > Insecta > Coleoptera > Staphylinidae > Liometoxenus > Liometoxenus newtonarum. The sequence goes on from JARJEB010005508.1 coordinate 15,034, forward strand.
TAATGTTCTGAAATTTCAATTATTTTGCTTGTTTTAGAATCATGTCTTTACGCACTTTCTTTGTTTTCAGGATCACCACGTAATATAATGAAAAACCAAAGAGATTTCGGAATTAAGAAAGAACCAATAGGTGAGTCCTAGTTCTTAATGTATATAGTCTAACTTACTATTTGTAACTGTACTTATTGAGTACAGTTGTGTGATCTCTTAGACCATGCTCCGTCTGTTATCACTGTGATACAGGGAACACCATCATCATCGATTTCCCTTAACTGCCTTGCCAGTCGGCTTTCTTCCATGCCTGCTTCTTCCATAGATTTCCACGCAACTTTACGAAAATTTTCTTCAACATCCCTTTCTCTGGTGGTGTATGTATCCGATGCCATAAATGGTACGTTCAAAGTTGATAACAGTTCATGGCTTTGCGAATAACCGATTCCAATTGATACGGCACCAGTAACTGCTTCATTATTGATAGTCTCAGGAGTACTAGAAACACTCACGTCTTTGTTGCACATTGAATGTAAACCTTTCCTTTCTTCTGACATTAATTTCATATTATCAAGAAAGGTACACCTGAAAGGATCTTGGTTTTCTTTCCGAATTTGTTCCAAAAGTGCGCAGTAGATATGATTCGCGGGTTCTGTGACACTTTTGCTCCTCCGACCTCAGCGCCACCTAGCGGCAAGGAGGCAAACTAACGTTTGAAAATTGAATGATGCCGCCTCCTAGCGGCGAAGATATTCGATTGAATAATACTGTATTGTGTAATTTTTCAGATGCACAACCATATGCAACTCCAGCATACCTCGGTCATAATCCAAGTAATGGCAACC